>OMKR01057220.1:0-12620 GCA_900302355.1 Cyttopsis rosea
AAGACAGGGAGGAAATGGGTCAAGTTTGAGGCAGAAGTTTTGATTACACTGTAAAGAAATTACTCCTCAGTCAGCACAATCACAGGATCACCAGAGGCCATATAAGCAAATAGAATGAAATTAGCATCTAATAGGATGCCCATTAGAGCCGATTAAGCACTCCATCTACCAAGCAAACGGCCGCTGAGATACAAACTATGGGAATCCAAGTGACTCAACTCTGATCATAAGGCTTGAACATTTTCAACGGAAATTTAAACATCCAAGAGAAAATAACATTTTATCTTATAATAGAAAGAAATTAAAGACTTGAAGAAATGAAGTCACTGAATGAAAAGTACAGATGTTGAGTTTCACTTGGACTTTGCAAGAGTTAAAATCCCAGGCTGTGAGAGTGCAGCTTGAGAACCGCTGCAGATGTTCCATTTTAGATTACTCCTCGATTCCTTCAGTGCTGAACCAATCGGACGCTGTCGCCGAGATGAAGCGCAGATTTTGCTAAAAAGAAGGAAATTGTTTGTGGCACACAAGCTCACATGTCACGATATCTTTTGGTCTTCACCTGCAATCCCCCCCAAAACGTTGTCAGTCTCCCCAACATTCCTTCCCTTGTCATTTCCAATTGATTGAGCTACACCACCGCTACGATCGTTAAATCAACACACACCATCGCTCCTTACATGGAGCTTCGGTTCGGTGGAGATATTCCCGGAGAATCTTGGAGGTCGCAGTCAAGTGACAACGTTACCCCTGAACTGTGGAATTGCAGCCGGACACAAACAGTCATCAGCCTACATCAAAAAACAAACAGACATCAGCCTACATCAAATTACCGCTCTTCAATATTCGGTTATTGACCAGGACAGACCGAGCCATTGCTCCCGATTAGTGGACTCCATCCACCTCCTCCAGATGAAAGCCATTTAGTGACTGAAGGAGGGAGGCATTCCTAAGGGAGAGCAGCAGGAGGAAGCTGGAAAGAATTATCCCTCGCTGCGGTGCAATCACGCAGTGGAGAGGGGGATCGTTTCTGTTTTGCTAGTGCCTCGCCTCGCTAAAGATGTACATTTGAACTTTATCACTTCAGAATTTCAAACAAAGATTTACATAAATCTAGAATGCTGTATGGAGACTGTGTCATCTGTGTCCCACATGGGACTATAATGTGTTCATTTGCTATGGGAGAGTCAGCATTATTCCACGCCTCGCAGGAGAAGCTTTCTTCCCTGCGAGGTTCTGCTGGTCTGATATTGAACAATAACTATCAGTCTGGTGCTGGAATAACTATAAAAAGGACATCTGAAGCGGAGGCCGTTGTAAATGCATCAAACCTCAAATAGCTGGTACTCATCATGCTCCAGAATACTGCAGGATCAAGTCATTCTATTAGACGCAAACAAACGTGTGTTCCTGAAATAAACACACAAGGACATCTGCTTTGAGCCCAGAAACTCAGCGTTCGGATATTGTGGGTGACTGCTTGTATCCAGGACAAATCATGCAAACCTAAAGGCCTTTTTGTCATGGTAACGACCATCCTTCCAGACCTGGTATCTCCCCAAGAAATACCACCATTGTTTGGCATTAGGTACAAATGGATGAAAAGAAGCTCTGGGCTTTTGCCATTTACCGCTGCTTCAATAGGCCATCTGACCACCACAGCCCTCTGCATTTCTTACTGACCAGACCAACCAAGAACAATGTTTACCTTCATCAATCTTCATCCAAGAAAACTCCCATGTACAAAAAATAAAAAGAATTTCCCAATGGCCCTGTCCTCTCTGCTGAGTAAGTGGATCAAATTCCACTGACTCACTCCTCACAGTGCTGGCGGAAACACTAAATCAAATCTATCGCTACATCCTGAGCCAGGGAGAGACAGGGAGATAACAGAGGACAAGAGGATCAGTGATAAAAGTGCCAAACTCAACAGTCTAATATCTTTCTAATTGCTCACACCCAACACAAGTCCACTTCAACAAGGACAGCATTCAGATCTGTTCACTTCCCTGTAGTTCAGCTTAGTGGGAAAATAAATCAATTGTTAAAAAACAAATTATGATCAAAACATTTGCATACTTTGCTGAGTCTTAGGGAACATTGAGAAATCCTTTTCAGTTTAGTTATTCGAGAGAACAGACACAAACTTCAAATATTCCAAAAAATAAGACATTTTCTCTAGCTTCATTTAGAATTCTCAATGGGAAAATTCAACCGTTCAGAAGCAGATGAATTGCTCTCCTCATCTCATTATGGGGTGACGTAGAGCAAATTAAACGGATGACTGCCTGTAAAACGAGCCTGTGCTCCCCACACAAGTTGGGGACGCAAACAACTGTTTGCACACAAAGCTAGCTGTTCGACAAACGCAACCACTCCCTCTGTCAGGGGCATGCATGATTAGACTCAAGTTGGGGGTATAACACTAGTGGTCTACAACCTTGCATGGTGCTGTGATTGTTCATTGTGCATCCAGGATTTTCGTTCCTTCCTTTGAATATATCTAAAAATAGCTCAATTCAGTTCCCAGTTCCTGTGCCAAATGTCCATGGTGAGGTCCAAATCTGTCCAAACTGTGTGTGTGTTGTTCCTATAACGTTCAGTTGTAGGATCAGTATTGCCTAAATAGGCCTGAGAGGTAGACATTTTCTGCAGTCTTGAAGTACTGTACCATGCAGTACATATTTGAAGAGCGAGGTGATGTTGAAACTGCTCCAGTTTGCCTTTCATCTGCTGCTTGGTGCTGCATTGGACAGCCTGGAAAACTCCTAAATCAGAGCGTGCACCAGCACCCTTACCATTTATGTTCATGGCTGGTAGCACCACCGACATTTTGGGCCGGCTTCCTTTATTGTGGCTGGTGGCAGGAAGAAGAAGGTGGTCCTGTGAACAAAGGAGAGAGCCCAATCAAACGAAAATACTACTCTTTATGGCAGCGAATGTAGTTATTTGTTTTGTTTTTTTGTGTGTTTTGGTAGTTGTTTAGTTAACCAGATTCTGAAGCTTAGGTTACAACTCTAAAACCAAGACCAAATGAATAAGTTGGGTAAGAAACTGAGTCAGGCAGTAAGCAGTAATGCATCAACAACTAAATTAAAAAGGCCCCCAAAAGTTCAAAGGTTGCAGTTCAAGGCGATCATTTTCAGAGCCACCCTCCACCACAGAAACTGGTTTTAGAATCCAAACTGCTCCCATGTGAGCACTTTCCCCTTGCTTGTATTTTTAAGGTTTGAAGTGAAACTGTAGTATTGATCCCTTCACTTTGATCTGCTTTTAGCACCTTGCCATACATTTGGGTGTTCAACATTATAGTTTGATTAATTAATGAATTTCTCCCTTAAACGTGGAAGTCTGGCAACAATGATGTGAAAGAAGAATGAAATGTTTTAATTTGGCCCAACGACATCTACCCAGAAGGGGTTGTGGAGAGACGGTATGCTAGTGTGCAAACAAATGTGAGCCACTCCTGTTGAAATTCCCCTTCACAAACATCCAGAGACACCCAAAAACCCAACGTGCTCCATTCAAGGCCCCAGACACTGAAACTTCACAAAGTCGATTCCACGGAGACAAAATCTCACAGCAATTGCTTTTTGTGTCTGGCATCAAACAAGCCATGTGGAGAAAGAGACGCTGCCAATTAAGACAAGAGAAACTTTAGTCGAGGCAGAGGATAAAGATCTTGGACATCCATCTCCTGCGGGACCTGATCTCTATACCAGAAAAATACTGACTGGCCTTCCAACTCCAATAGTCAGAAACAACTATTTCTGTGGCTCTAAAGAATTCAATCTGTACACTACAGATAAATGGAGAGAAGAAAGGAAAGAGAATTCAATCTGTACACTACAGATAAATGGAGAGAAGAAAGAGAATGTGTAAGTCAATGTGATTGAGGCAAACCAAATCTAAATACATTTGCATGTAAATATATGTATATATTCAGTCTAGCTAAACATCCTAAACATGCCCACAAAGGGGATATTTAGACTGGGACTATAGGCCTGGCCTGAGAAAAGCTGCCTTCCCATTAATGAAAATCCACCACACTTTGCAGAGCAGAGTCTGGACTGTTCCAAAATGGCATATACTGTAATATGGAGCCAATTGTCCTGATAGTGGCGCTATAACAACAGTTAAAAATAAAAATCACTGTATGTGTAATTGATAATTGTTCTATAAGATTTGTCAATATCTGTAAAATTTAGCAAACTGTTCATGCAAATGTCAATTCTCGCTTAATAACGTCTTCATAAAAATAAATTCCAACTGCTGCTTGCAGCTATATTTCTGCTTCTTTTTACAGAAAAGCAGTGGATGGGAGAACACCAACTGAGCCACTGCTCTTCATCAAGCACCTACAAGGTTGTCAAGACTACTACTACTACTACTACTACTACTACTACCTTCTGCATCCACGGCAGCAGGTTCTACTGAACTTCACTGGAGACTCAAGGCAAATTAACAAAGTCAAAGGTCCCAAAACAAACCAAGAAGACAAGCATGACCACAAAATGACCAGTACAATAACAGTTCCACATTTTGGTTATGTTGAATAGTATGAGCTTTGTTCCAGCAAATAAGTTAATTTCACACGTAGTCAACACTGCAGGTGGTGTCTGTTGAAGCTTTAATACAACGTGAAACTACACGTCATCTCGTCTTTGCTCACAGCGTGAGAGATGGGCCTTGCTCTCCCTGAAAGGGCACCAAAGGGCCACCATGAACTCAATCATATAGTTCTTGTTATGGGAGGTGAAAAAGCACAAAAAAGATTGGCACGGAATGCCTTATAAATTCTACACAAATCTAATCCAGAGCTTTGGAAGTTTTGTAATAACATTACACAAAAATTGGAATGAGAGCAAAAGCATGTCCCCACTCGGGGGAACACACCCTGAAGCCCAGGAAACAAAATACAGGCAAATAAACCAAAGGAGAAAACCCATTAAAGGTCAAAAAGGTGGCAACATCTGCACTCAGCCATGACATGGACAAGAAATATTTGTAATTTTTTTTGTTCAACTTTCTCACTCATTTTCCGATTAGAATTTTTGTTAAGCTATAAAATGACTTTCTTTTACCCTCAGTACTTCTAACCATACAACCTGAATTCCGTAAGAAATATAATGTTATTGTCCCATGGGGAAAACAAATGAATTTGTCGGGATATATTTTTTTTTTTGTTTGTTTTGCTTTTGACAAGGTTTAGCCCTACATAGATTTTGAGTTAGTTCAAAAGTTATTCGTATAGTTTTCCACATTAACCAAGCTATTAAAGCAGAAGCAATCTTGTTTTTCTGGGCGCAGATCATTGTGACAATAAATGTAGCTGCAAATTCTTCAAATATTAGTAGTAGAGTATTGTCATGTATAACAAAAACAAAAGAACAAAAGTTTTTTCATGTTCTCTTTTGCTGGGTCAGATGTAGAGCACAAAAGTATGTAAAGCAGAGGGCTCTCCATATACACACCTTTTTTGGACACAGTGTTCTGAAAACATCCCGCATCAATCATAGAATTCTTTCTGTATATATCATCCACCTTTTTTAATTTCTTTTTCGAGAAATGAGAATAAATCATAAAAAAAAAGCCCCAAATCTAGAAAAGCAGCTTTGAAGAAAGACAAAAGCAAATTAAAGTTGACATACTGTAATGGTCATGGGTAAAATATTAAAGCATGATGGTCTTGATGATTACAAATGGACCAGCGCTAGACTGGAAAAGTGGAACTACACCCCTGGGCGAGGGCAGGGGCAAACTATTCAACCCTGGCGTTCCCCTCTAACTTTCCCTCACTAATCAAAACCTCAACAGGGATGTGAAAACTGCTAATGCTGAGGCTAAAGTTCCATGCAGAAGAACTTTTCACAGCCACGAGAGCCGTGTCTGATGACTGGTGGTACACTTGTGTCTGGGACCCAGATTTTCTCATTCAATTGATCCGTTTCCATTGAAATGAGACAGTCAAACATCCAAATTCCTTCATCTTTAGATGTATTATTTAGGACTCATTAGACAATCAATGTGTATCCAGTCTGGCACCTCCAATTTCCAGCTGCGTAACATGGACTTACGAACAAACCAAATCATTTTGGAGTTTGGAAATTTTATCTGAGATTTGAAACCTTTCCCTTAAATTACATCAAGTTATGTAATCGGTTCAAACATGATATCAGAGGTTTGGTAATACTGCTCCTGCCAAATCCCTGTATTTGACTCACAGCTGCGAACACAACGCCTTTAAACAAAGTAGAATCATACAATGTCATTTCATTTCAGGGGTTGCAGGTATACTATGGTCTAAATTAGGATGATTCAAGAGGGCCTTGACTGAAAATGATGTTTTGCTAAAGCTTCACAGATGTTGATGATACATTTTCAGCAATAAAAGAAACTCCAAAAGAAATATCAAGGTTTAATGTAGCCATGATTTCAGTAACTACCACCAATAACTGGAACTGGTCTGATTAGAGAGCGATATGACGTAGCATTGATCCTTAAAATTGATGGTTATTTACTTTTCAAAGCTCTACAAACATCCATGCACACTAGTGTCCTGTTGAAGATTTGAAACTCACTCTGCGGAAAGACACAACGTAGAAAGTGTCGCCACGGCGGTTGATCTCGTCAAAAAAGTCACTGTAAGTGCGATGAGGGGCGTAGTACACCTGGAGCTCGCTGCCAGAATTCCTGATGGGAAATGAGGAATAGGAAAGTAAAAACATTATACAAACATTACATAAAACAGAGTCTCTGTGCTGAAATCAGTAGTAAAGTAAAGTAAATAATTCAAATCAAAGAAATAAATTAATAATAGCAATAAACAATACCAGAGAGGAAGACCAATGAATGAATGAATTAAACATGTCTGAGTAATACATCCTATATGTCCTATATGAAGGATTAAAAATACATTTTCATGATTGGCCCAAGGCTCAATATTCATTAAGTATAAAGGCTGTTTCAGACAGTGGCCATTCTGGGGTTTGGCTACATCTCCATCGCCACAATTTATACTGTTGATATTTATACTGTGGATATAACACAAAAGGCAAACACCCCAAAAAACATTTAAAAAAATGAATTCTCATCATCTACATCATTCTACAGAGGGTCGATTTAGAGACTATACATTCTTTAGAGGGAATTGCTGCTTTAGCATCTTTAACAGTTACATAAAAATAATAGAAAAAAAAAAAGCCAAACAGACTGTCAGGAAAGCTTGGATTATATGCAAATGCAACTCTTTTACTTACTTTTCTGCTTGGTTTTCTGTGTACTGCACTGTCACTATCTGGCCGACTCCCTTATCCACAGTTTTCTTTTAATAAAGAGAGATGAAAAATAGATGAGGAGGGACGGGGGAAGAAAGACAAAAACCGACAAAGGAGAAAAGCTAAAAACTGTATTATTTAGCTCTGCTACTGACTATTTTGTAATCGATTATGTCAGTGATTAATAAAAACTCTTTGATTTTCATCCATTTTCATTTTGGAAATTGGTCATCTAATGAATTTAGTAGAGTATTATTTTGAGTGACAATACAAAACTGCAACTTAAGTCCCTACATGAAATCATAATAAATGAGTGCATTCAAACAAACAGCACCAGTCAGCGACAATACTAACAAAGATAATACAGCAAATTGCATAATAAGATAAATACCATAAAATCAATCCTATATTACATAGTCATAGAAATTACAAATGAAAGGTTCAATAAATAATATTGTACCTTTCTAGTGGATGTTTAATAAATAGGGAAGAAAACACAACTTTGTTTAGTTTGACTTTTCCACACAGGTCGGGATCATAACGTAATATGAATAAATTTAAATAAACTTAAATTTCTACACTGAATTTAGTCCGTTATGCTGTGCACGTCATCTTTGACGTTTCCCAGCGCACAGAGCATTGGCACAGCCAAAGGTGGTGAAAGAAAGGCTTCTACTGGTTTGTACTGGACTGAAAAGTTCTGACAAATAAATTAAACAATATATGCATCAATATAAAATATCCAAATCAATCTATCCAGCATATATCACGTCAACGTTTGCTGCGATCTATGCTGCTGACGACGACGATGCGATCACTTTGATACAAAATAGATGAGAGAAAGTCAGGTGAATAGCTTAAAGGGGACCTATTATACTCCTTTTCAACAGGTTAATTACTGCTCAAAAAAGTAAAGGGAACAGTAAATCGTCACAGTATAACACCAAGTCAGTTAAACTTCAGGGATATCAATCTGTCCATTTAGGAAGCACAAGTGATTGTGAATCAATTTCAACTGCTTTGGTGCAAATGAAAGTGACAACAGGTGCAATGGAGAGGCAAAAGCAAGACAACCCCCAAAAAAGGAATGGTTTTGCATGTGGTGGTCACAGACAATTGCTCTCTCCTTGTCCTTCCAGACTGATTCTTCTCTAGTTTTGTGTTCTGCTAGTGTCCTTGTCACTACTGGTAGCATGAGGCGGTACCTGCAGCCCAATCAGGTTGCACAGGTAGTCCAGCTCCTCCAGGATGGTACATCCATACGTGCGGTCGCAAGAAGGTTTGCTGTGTCTCCCGGCACAGCCTCAAGAGCATGAACGAGATACCAGGAGACCGGCCGTTACACAAGGAGAGCTGGACAGGGCCGTAGAAGGTCATCAACCCAGCAGCGGGACCAGTATCTGCTACTTTGTGCCAGGACGAACAGGAGGGGCACTGCCGGAGCCCTACAAAATGACCTCCAGCAGGCTACTGGTGTGCATGTTTCTGACCAAACTGTCAGAAACAGACTCCATGAGGGTGGCATGAGGACCCGACGTCCTCTAGTGGGACCTGTGCTCACAGCCCAGCACCGTGCAGCTCGATTGGCATTCGCCAGAGAACACCAGAATTGCCAGGTCCGCCATTGGGGCCCCGTTCACTTCACTGATGAGAGCAGGTTCACACTGAGCACGTGTGACAGACGTGACAGTCTGACGGAGTCTGGAGACGCCGTGGAGAACGTTCTGCTGCCTGCAACATCCTCCAGCATGACCGGTTTGGCGATGGGTCAGTGATGGTCTGGGGAGGCATATCCTTGGAGGGCCGCACAGACCTCCATGTGCTAGCCAGAGGTACCATGACTGCCATTAGGTACTGGGATGAGATCCTCAGACCCGTTCACCACAAGATGTAAACCATTGGTGACCACATATGCTGGTGCAGTGGGCCCTGGGTTCCTTCTCATGCGTGACAATGCTCTGCCTCATGTGGCTGAATGTGTCAGCAGTTCCTGCATGACGAAGGCATTGATGCTATGGACTGGCCTGCCCGTTCCCCAGACCTGAATCCAATTGAGCACATCTGGGACATGTCTCGTTGGACTGTCCAGGAGTTGACTGATGCCCTGATCCAGGTCTGGGAGGAGATCCCTCAGGAGAACATCCGTCATCTCATCAGGAGCATGCCCAGACATTGTAGGGAGTGCATACAGGCACGTGGAGGCCACACACACTACTGAGCCTCATTTAGAATTGTCTTGAGGAATTTCCACAGAAGTTGGATCAGCCTGTGATCTGATTTTTCCACTTTTATTTTGAGTCTGATTCTGAATCCAGACCTCCATGGGTTAATGATTTTGATTTCCATTGATCATTCTTATGTTATTTTGTTCTCAACACATTCCACTATGTAATGATTAAAGATTTTCAACTGGAATACTTCATTCATCGAGATCTAGGATGTGTTGTTTAAGTATTCCCTTTATTTTTTTGAGCAGTGTAGGCCTACTTATATTTCCTTTAAAAAAAATTGTGCTGCTCTGTGCAGCCAACAACAGAGTGCTCCTTATATTCAGAGACCCAAATGTATGTACAAGCAGTGAAAAAGTGTGCTTTTCATAATAGGTCCACTTTGAAAGTGAAACTTGTTCACTCAGGTGGTTAAGAATACACATACCCTTGTGTAGAGATGTACAGACAAGCTTGATTATCAATTTCTTCAAGCTGAAATTTAAACATTTTCACAGCGCCACCGAGTGTCACTGCCGCTACACAGTGGTCGATAAACACTATGCTAATACACACGAGATCACATGCCAATAGACCTGTATACTGCTACCCCGCCAGCCAATACTTTGTCATGGGTTTTCCTGGATTGAAAAGGCCACCTGAGGCTTTTCACCCCACCCAAGCCTTCCAGGTGAAATCAGGCAAGAAAAACCATGTAAACGGTTAAAAATTGTCCATGCATTTATTGCTGCAATTTGGTGATCCAACAGCAGGTGCCACTAGACTATCATTACATTATATACGCAATAGCAGAAGAAGACGTAGCGCTACCTTTCGGAGCCGGAGAAGAACATATGACGAGATGGCCTAAGCGAATGAGGCGAGCGATCATACAAGAGTGAGAGATGGACTTTTGGGCTGAACGTTAGTTAAATTGTTCACATTTGTCCCATTCATTAATTTGTACGAGCCCTTTATTTTTCCCCTCAACAAATTTAAAATGGTAAAATTTTAATGTTTGTCACGCATTCAATTTTTATACATCAATAGATTGTGGTGGTCTCTTCAAGGCCTGAACTTACAGCCCAAATATAAATGTAGATGACAGATCGAGTTGACAGTAAAGCCAGATCGACTGCAGTTGCCGTCACGCAAAGTTATCACCTGTGCCTTATTTTGAGGCAGGAAAAACATTTTGTAAGGTAAGATGTTCGGTGTCTTACTTTCCAGAGAGGTCGGTGACGTGGACGAAGGTGTCGTTGAAGGAAGCAAAGATGTGACAGACGCCAAAGACATTTTCGCCTTCAGCAACCTGAGGACCGAGGCTGATCACCTGCTCCTCCTTCTTTTCTTTACCTTTGCGTGGGGCCATGGTCTGCAAACACACAGCTAGCTTAGCATCAGTCTGTAGACACAGCCATCACAACCCAGTTATATTAGCATCAATCTGTAAACAAATAGTTCTTAGCATCAGTCTACACACAGCTACCTTAGCATCAGTCTGTAGAAGCACATAGTTAGCTTAGCATCAGTCTACACACAGCTACCTTAGCATCAGTCTGTAGAAACACATAGCGAGCTTAGCATCAGTCAGTAGACGCACTTAGTTAGCTTAGCATCAGTCACACTAGCAAACCCACTGGGTTTAAATTATTGAGTTAATACCACCAATTAATTAGCACACCTAGCTGAGGTCATGCTGCTTCTCAAGACACACGCGGCTGGAAACCTCAAATTGTTTTAAAATCTGAGGGAAACATTGGCGCCGGGTTACAGGGCTAAATGGACAAGTAATAACACTATAAATAACAGGATTAATACTATAGCCTATATGCAGCTCAGAGAATTTTATTCCAGGATCGAATGAAAGTAGTACGAGAAAACTTAATGCAGCTCAGCAGTTTTTTTCATGCATTTAGTATCATTACTGTTGGTATTTAGTGTATCATACACCATGTATAGTAACGTTAATATTCCATGTATGAATAGTACATTTTTCCCGTTTATTCATTCAACGTCCTCCGCGCTACAAACGGAACTTTACATAGCAGCGCCGCGGCCTTCCCCATCTAGCGACATAAAGCTTAAATTGCTCATAAAAACCTAAAATCTCACATATTTCACATTTTATGGGAAGCGTGACGCATCTTGTTTAAGTTAAAATTGGACTTTACAACAGATTAACAACTTTCAAGCAGATTTTAATCGGATAGAAAACGGGGCTCACCTCGGATTGTTTCTCCTCGACGTAGAAACAGGAAAAGGAAAGAACGTTCGCTTCCGGTGACACACTTAAAGCGCTCCGCTGCCACGCCAAAGAATTTACCGTACGCTCACACCAGAAGCGATCGCTGTCGTTTGTGGGCGTGTCCTGTTCAACCCATCATTTCATGTGCACAGAGCTGCATTCATTTATTTAGATGTTATTTGCAAATATATTTATTTGTAAGTGACACGGTTAGTTTTTACATTTATTTATAAAATATAATATAACATAATATATTAATATATGCAATACTACCCACCACTCCTGCTCATCTCTTTCTCTCTCTCCCTTTTGTATGTGTCGCTTCCATTTTCTCTTGCACTCTTCAACTAATGATAAATAAATAAAAATACAATAACAAAACATTGCAACCTTCTGTCTCTCTCTTTGTAGATGTATGTATAACACTCGAAAATAGTATATATGTATTATATATTTATTATATGTATTATATATGTATATTTACAATTTATACCTGGCAGATTAACTTCTCAAACATATTCGTGTTTTCTGACCATGTGATTTGTGCTACATGACGTCACACTGTGCATGGAAAATGTTTTTAATCAAACTATATGGAAGCATAGGGACAGTCACGAGAACTGAATTTCAACAGAGATCCAACTTCGACCTGCACGTTTTTACTTCAGTGCATCGTGTAATAAACCTCACCGGGAATCCCAACTACCTCCCAAATCTTCTTCACGCATCGTTTTTGTTTTTTTTTGTCTCTGTAAAGGAACAGTCACATCGTAAAGCGCGAGGAAACCGGAACAAAAGTTTGGTAGGAACCGAAGTCGAAGGGTTTGTTCGGGGTTTTTTAGCGGACGGACAAGCGGAAATGCAATATCGCTGTTTCGCGTAGCGTTT
>OMKR01057319.1:4946-15502 GCA_900302355.1 Cyttopsis rosea
AGCAAAGCTTTAAACAGCTGAGGCAGGATATGACATGCCAAATCTCCCAGTGGAATGCACGAAAATGGTGTTTGGTAGCTTGTGTGTGTGTGTGTCTGTGTGTGTGTGTGTGTGTGTGTGTGCGTGTGCGTCTGTGTGGGTGTGTGTGTGCGCCTGCCTGTCTGTCGCTCTTCTGGTCAATGTACGTCTTCCAGGTAAGTGAATAGAAAACAAAGTGAACAGGATCGTGTTCACCGAAACCCGCTTGTGTGTGTGTGTGTGTGTGTGTGTGTTTGTTTGAGTTTCAAGGAAAGAATCCATGCCAGTCTCACGCTCTTCCCAAGTTTTTGTTAGTATCCAGTCTCTCTCTTTGTCTCTCTCATCTACACACGTGCACACAACCATACTTGTAAAAGCACAGAGCCAAACTTAATACAGGTCTCATTGTTCACTAAGCCTCCACAGACAGGTGTTGGCATGGTCTGCTGTCAGTATTATTAGTGTGCAGTTTTGATCGCGAGTGTGTGGACTTTGAAGTAGAAAATGATTTTTGGCCTGGTTTGGAGTCGAGCCTGGTTCTAGTTTGTTTTTGGACAATATAAAAGTTGCCCCTTTGTTAATCACCGGGTTCGCAATCATGTAAAAATGATACAGTGGAATTTTTGTTCAAGTTGAGTGTTGATTTCTCTTGAGTTTAAGTAGGAAAATATAATGATGATTATGTCGTATCCCAAGCGAATCAAACAGAAACATGGCGGGTCATATGCTCTACTCAGAGATTTGGGCTGCAATGCATCTTCTTAATTTGAGTCTAAATTGTGGAAGAATTAGCATTTTGCCATTTGCAGAGGAAGGTTAAGCCATATGCAACCTGTTTGTCTACTGTTAAAATGGCTTGAATTTATGCTATTGCAATAATAATATCTATGAACCACAGCTTGGATTAATACTCTATTCCGATTGCTTTGACTGAATGAGTCAAGCGCCCTTGTGCCTTGCTCATTATATACTGTGAAAATAATAATGTGGGTCTTTATCAGCACAGTAATTTCACACATTCAACGAAATGCCTTTAGAATAGAATGCCTAGGCTTTGTGGTCAACTCTTGATGTCACTTACACAGAACTATTTGCACACAACTTTCAATGCACATTGTTTTAAGATCATTCTCTACCTTACATTCTGGTATTATCTAGTGTTTTACGATCATTCAACAAGAATGGTGCTCACCATCTCAGCTGCCACAGGCTTTGTTTTCTGTGAGCTGACAGTTAATTACCCTTCCCCAAATACTTCTTAGACCTTGGATGCTTCTTTTGCATGTTCACCCCCCTCTCCCATTTCTCTGCCTACGTATGTGGAATGAAGATGGAAGTGCTAATAAGCACCACGAGGCGCCTTGGAAGGAAAAAAAAAACAAAAAGAAAAAACAGTGCGATTATCTCACTTTTTTCCTACTTTCTCTCTATTTTTAACTCTGCATGTTAAATATCACTGTTTGGAAAGTGATGAATTGCCCTGAAAGCATTGCCTTACATTTTCACCTTTGTCATTATGGGCACAAATTCCAAATTTGAAAATATTCTTTCAGACTATTCAAACTGCTTTGAAGTCTCTCTGCATTCGCCCTCTTTGCCTGCTGGTCTCCCTTCAATTCCTTTCTTGCTTTGTTAAATTGCACTTCGGAGGCTCCATCACAAATCCAGTCAGCCTCCCGTGTTCATCTTTTTCTGTAATCACCTTATCTGTACTTGTCTTTTTACTTAATCTATTACATTTCCCATATGTGCCAACGCCTGGTGCCTTTTCCACCGCATGGGTATCATCCTCAATAGTACATATCTTTGTCCAACCAAGATGCACAATTTGAGGTACAATTTTTTTTTCTTGACCACCTATCTTTAGGTTATCTGTCCTCCCAAGTCTTCATTTCTCTACCGTGGCTAAATCCCATGGCGGGTGGAAGATAGTCCTGGTCTCTGGCGTTAACCCTGTCCTGTCCTGTCCTCTGCTCTCAGTGTGTGAATGGAGCAGTGTGCGAGCACGGCCTCCCTGCTGGCCTCGGTGCGGGAGCAGGAGAGACAGTTTGAGATGCTGAGCCGAGCTCTGGAGGAGGAGCGCAGGTCATGCGCCGGTACCCTGCCGCGCCCCCTCCCCACCATGCAGGTAACTCCAAACAGCCGAGCCCGCCTCCCTCGGGGCGAGGCGGAATGACTAAAAAAGGGCAAAAAAACTGTCTGGCTGAGTTCACCCACTGTCGTCATCACTGTCATCCTCATCCATCTCTGTTGGCTGGCCAGCTGGCGTAAGAGCTTCATCCAGCTGTGAGTTTACTACAACTCCTTGGTGGATTTGCGGTGCTCTTCGTTTTATGATATTTACACACGGGGGCAAGGCTTAGGCCCTGGGTGTTGGCACAGAGCAAATCCACCGTGGCACTTCAAACCTCTTTCCGCTTTGCGCAAGGACGTAGTTTGCACCCATGGCTGCCATTTCTCACAGCTCTCGTCTGTTGGTGATAAAACATTTCCATTCATCCCTCCATGCTTGAGAATGAATAACAGCCTTTGTACCACCATCTCTCTGTCCATCCTTCATCCCAGCGGAATGGGCTGGAATGCATTCTGTTATCGCCATCCTTTTTGATGATTTGTTGTATTTATCATGTTTACCCAGACCAATTATCGTGTCTGTTATGTTGATAAGTGATCATTGTTGTCATTGTGTAAGCCAGTAGGTATTCTGAAGTTGTTTTGAGATTTAAAAAAAATAATAATAATAATAAAAAAAACACAACCCAAATAAATGTCTTTATTTAATTTTCATATATTGATACTGAGCCAGTCTAAATGCTTTAAAAACTGTTAAGCTCCCTTCAAAAGCATTTAAGTTATACAAATAGAAATAATGGTACTGAGCTTCTTCACCTACAGTATATGTTTTCGACCCAACCCATATCTCTGCTATTCAACACGCCCACATCCCGTATCATGCCCTAGTCACCTACTTGACTCAGGTTGACTTCTGCATGACTTCACTCGGTTTGTCTTACAGCCACATGCATACACATATAAAATATGTAATAGTGATAAGCAGATACACATTTAAAAGCCCATTAACAGAGATTTGATGGTCTCTGCATTCTTTTCCTCATGTATGTACCGTACTCACCCACACATGTATGCATTTACAGGGCCACGTCCTGCACCCAGGCAGGTAACCATACTGGCTGATAAGCAACAGGCAGAGAATGTAGGCAGGGTCAGAGTTTTTGTGAGAAAGGGAGAGGAGGCCAGAAATGTGGCCTGTGAAGCCCTTATCTCTCCTGTGCTTGTGTGTGTGTTTACATACCCCCAAGGTTTTGGCATGCCTCTTGCACTCACTCACAGTCAAAAAAACGCCACCTCTCCTGACAGGTTCCCACATGCACAGGTCTGCCAAGCACTCTCTCCTACCTTGACTGCCTCCGCTGACCAAGTCCCATTTTAACATATAGAGAATCTCCATGTGCCACTTTAGAATTTTATCATTTAAAGGTTTGTCCTTGTTACTCTCAGATTTGCTTTTTCCTCGGTTTCCACATTTGATTTTCATTACAAAAACATGTCGCTTTCTTGACTGTTGGATTTGACTGCAGGCTGTTGCTGATCAAGTGTTGAGTAATCACCCCCTTGATACTCTACCTCTCAGTGTCAGAGTTACTTGTTGTCTGGAGTTCACCCTGTGGTGTAAAGGGGGAATTCACCACACCCATTCCTGGTTTGGCTACGCTCTTGGTGTTTACACACAATTGAAGAAAGTTCCCTTGCACAGTCTGTTTCATCATCAGACTAAAACATCATCACCCCCCCTTCATTTTCATTGTCATTGCATTTTTTTCCATAGATGTTGATTTTTGCGTTTTAGGTATGGAAGCTAACATGAATGTAATTATAGTTGGAACATAGTGACTTGCATGTTTTGGCATGTTGATAGGTGATTAGGTCATTGCATTCTTAGCCTTGTGTCATAGCCTGCTACTCTGTATGCTTTGAATAATTACGCTCCCTTTTCATTTGCTGTCCAAGTGTATGAGAGTTTGTGTGTTCACAATTCACATCATTATGTCCATATTTTTGCCTCTGTCATACATGTTCATCCGGCCTTCTAAGACATTGCTATGGGGTGAGTGTTGTCTCTAAACCCTTGTCTTCACTCTTTACAGAACGGGCGCATACCTTGTGATGCGGACATCGAGAGGCTCACACTGAACGAGGGTTACATCAACGGGACACATCATGTAAGCTCTCTAAGTGACAATGTGTATTTTATATTGATATTGGCCTATTTGATCATTTTATATTTGATCTGATATCCTGGCATGTTACTTCATTTGTTGAGATTTGTTCCACATGAGATTTGAGTCAGGACACTTTATATTTGAGTTGTATTGAATGCCTATACTGAATGTCTATGTATGTATGACCACGTTCTTTTGAGGAGCAGTGAGGTGCTGATATGTTTGTCTGTGCAGTTCAGGATGGAGCCTGGTCAGGTGATGCAGGAGTCGTACATTGTCGAAGAGGAGCCCCAGGAATCTTCACCTGTTGTTTCTGTGGAGACCAGCGAAGATGGGACCACACGACGCACAGAAACCACGGTAATTATTTTTGCTATGTTCTGGTGCCAGGTTCAGGTTGACTCCCAGTAGCCGAAAAATATGATTTTGGTTACCACACACATTTTGGTGAAGTTGTAAAAGGTCTTTAACTTGTTAATCTTTTTATGGTGAGATAAGATAACACTTATTGATTTTTCAGGGGGAAATCCAGGTGTTTCAGCAGCAGAAGTTGACAGAATAGTGCAAGTCAGATAAAAATGAAATGACATATATGCATGTGGCTTAAAATGTATATATCTTTATTGCACATTGTAATAAAATGTATCAAAATGTTATTGATACATTTTCTGTCAGTTGGGTAATTGATTAATTAGTTTCACCCATACTATATCTCACAAGAATTTGGCATCAATCAATCAAACTTTATTTATATAGCACAAGTCATACATACATCAAATGAAACTCCCAAGTGCTGAACATAAATGAGTTTGAAAATAAACACACATTAGGTAAAAGCCAGGCTAAAAAGGTGCATTTTAAGTTTTCTTTTAAAGATATCCACAATCTCTCAGTACTCTCCATGTTGAATACACAGCTGGTGTTTTTCAATCTTAATCAAATTAGGTTTACTATCTGTAAATGTCTTTTGTTGGTTCTTGAAGAATGCCGTGCCTCCTTTTTATCTATACGTTTCCCTCCATCGTAATGCCCCTCCCTTGTTTCCTCTACCTAAGGTGAAGAAAGTGGTGAAGACCACCACTACGCGTACAGTCATTCCCTCCGTGTCAGACAACCTGTCTTTGGACGGCGGAGGCTCAGTATCAGGGGTGGGGGGCTATACCACCCCCATGGCCTACAGGCAGGGTCCAGGGGGACCAGACTACCCAACGTACACTGTGCCCCGCAACTACCATTACGGTCCCCCGGGTGGCTATGACGATTACCGCGGAGGGCCCCCTTCTGAGACGTATGCAAGCCTTAACAGGGGCGCTCGCATGGATGACCGCTACAGGTATGACATAAGTGTGTGCATGTGTTGGTGTTGGAAGCATAGAATGTAGACAAGTCGGACTTGGAGAGAGGATTTGAAGCCTCAGTTTTGGGTTTCTTTGCTAGATTTGGCAGTCTTGGTGTGCTGGGCTAGTGAAACCCCCCACACAGTCGGGTGAAGAAAGAAATATGCCTTGTCGAATGTGAACAAGTGACCTTACCAACTACACCCTCAAATATACCTCTTTAAGCCTTAATTTGCTCTTTATGGAACAATCTTATTGAGACCCTAATAGACTTTGTATTTCTAGTGAAAACTTTCTTCTTTTTCTATTGATTTCCATTCAGTTAGAACAGCACCTAGCGGCCATTGGCTGAACTGCAGTTTAAAGCACTTCTGCATTGGCTTAAACACCTGGCCATGATGGTTGCCGCTTGGTTAGAACATGTGAATAATCAGTCATGCTTGATGCATTAGGTGTTGATGATATCATCATAGTTGTTTAACATCTGCCATAAATGGAAGATGTTACCTGGTACTGACTGATTGCTAACACCTCAGAAAAATCCTCTCATCTTTTTACAATTTATTTTTCCTAATTCTCTCTCTCTCTTTTCTCTCTAAATATTTTCCCCTGCACCGTGCTGTTCCTCATCGCTCTCTCCTATTTCCTCCATACTGAATTTGGTCTTCTCCCTCTCCCAGACCTGTCCATACAGATGGCTATAGGACTTTAGATCCAAGTTACAGAGCCCCGAGCAGGAACCAGCTGGACCCCTATGCTGCCCAGCCGCAGGTGTGTGTGTGTGCATGCATGTGTGCAGGTGAAGCAACTTGGAACTAGGAATGCTATGGTGAGGAAATTTTCCCACCGATTACAAGATAAGATATTAGTCGATGACGCCATCGCTTACTTAGATTTTTAACGTTAGATCTTTAGATCTAAGGTTGGGTATCAAGAACCGGTTAACAGTCACGCTCCCGACTCACTCATTGTCACAGCGCACAATGTTGTAATAATCCATCCAATGAGTAATTTCCCAAAGCGCTACATTCCACCAGGTTAGTTTTGTTTACATTGGCTCCCACCTGAAGATACCGTAAAGCACTGTGGTATAAAATATTGCCCTAAAGCAGATCTGCCACTGATTTGCGACATAGCGATAGAAACAGTATCGGGGTGCGCTGGATTTTTAACCCAAGACAAAACGAGAGCATCATTGTGAAACGGAATGCGGCAGAATAATCGTTTTATCTTGATTATCTTGTTTTCATAATTGTTGTAAGCCAAAATTGTAATTGAAAATAAATGTATTTATCTCTACGTCTGTTAAATATTTAGTTATATTCTAATATATATATTTTTGTTATATTTTTCCATTATTTATTTAAATAGTTTTGAATTGTAATTGTTGTCTGACTAAGTATTAGTATTTTCCAAATTCGTTTTTTTAAATTGATGAACGTGTGCGCTGATACGTAAAAATGACATCTGTTCATTTTTAAACGACGGTGGGCAAGTAATGTAAGCTCTCGAAGCACACGAACACCGTTTTTTTATTACGATTTATTTGGCCAGTTTTGGTTGTGAAAGAAGACTTCCTCCCACTAAATGGGAGATAGGTACAATTGAAGAAAATACTTACAGCAAAAAAATGACCAGAACAAATCTGTGCCTGGCATCAAACTGCATTCCCAATGGTACAATGAGGAAAATTAACTGTGAAAGAGAGTTACATCCTGGTCCCCTGGCTCCTCCACCGAGAGGTTTGCAAACTGATGAAAAATTTCTCTTTCCAAATACTTTTTCCCTTCAAAATTCTCTTATGTCGAGAGTATACTTTCATTAAACCTTTATTTCTTTAATTTAACCATTGAGATTCAGGATCTCTTTTGCAAGGGAGACCAGATTAAGACAGACCACATTAACAGACATGGGGGCGAGTATTATGGATCACCCTCCATGCAAGTTCTAAACGCAATCCTTAAAACAAATTGGGATCCATAAACGATCTTTAAAACAATGCAATTCTTAAACAATACTTGAAAGTATTAATACTTACACAAAATGGTTTCCAATGGATTCCTATAACATTAAAGTTACAAGGGCTTTAAAGTCCTTTAGTTTACACATTGACTAGTGACATCAAACTTTAAAAGCCGGCAGCATTTTGAATAACGGTCCTATTTGTGTAGGTGGGTCGTATGGGCAGTGCAATGGAGCTCTCGGGCCTCCAGAGGTTTGTCCCCGAGCCCTATGGCCTGGAGGACGACCAGCGCAGTATGGGCTATGACGAGCCTGATTATGGCATGGGACCCCCTATTCACTACAGCACCGTTCCCCGCAACCACAATGCTTACCAGCACGGACCACCACGAAGGACTGGGTGAGTGGGTTTGGAAAATTTTGTCTGGTTAATGTGGCTAGAATGTCTTTTTTACTATGAAATCTGTAATTCACCTAAAATACGGAAAGCTGAATGCAAATTTCACCCAGATAACACATTTTGCGTTAACCCTGCATTAGAAGTCTCAACTAACTTTAAAGAAAATGCTAAACTAAGAATATATATAATTTGGTTCCTCCTTTGCCATTAAGTTTATATTGCTCCATCAATGTGGAAGGTTTGAATTTGCAACAATGTCCTCTCCATCCCCCTTTTAAGGAGTTACGAGGGCACCCTGGATGCCGCAGGCGACATGTACTACTGGGGAGGAGGAGCTCCGTTGGCCCAGGGAGAGCGAGGAAGCATGGCTTCTTTGGATAGCACACTGAGAAAAGGTCCGGGCCCTGGCGGCTGGCGCCAACCAGAGCTGCCTGAAGTCATCGCCATGCTCAACTACAGGCTGGATCCGGTCAAGAGCAACGCAGCAGCATACCTGCAGCATCTCACCTTCAAGAACGATAAAGTAAGACCTGCTCATATATAGGGCTCTGATGGGTAGATTGTGCATTGTACAACATGCTCTCAGCCACCTTTCAGCACTTTGTGGTTGATAGTGACACTGCATAGAAGCTTTTACTAGCATCTTGTCCTCCATAAAGCATTGTGGAATACCCTTGCCAGCATAGTATCCAGTGTTATAATATGCATAATATAATCCTTCACTGGATGTGTATGTTTTTGTACTATTTGTGTGTTTTGCCATACCAATTTTGAGGCATACTGTGGTTTCAGACATACTAAAACCACTCGTCTTGTGCAGTTTCGTTTTGTCTGATCTTTATTAATCTATTATTTTATTAAATGATGCATTAAATAACAATTGCAACCCTACTCATGTGAAAGCACACAATTCACAGGCCTCTATCTTGAACTTCTAGCACAACAGGGTGGGTATAAACTTCTAACTTTCCACTTCATCAACAATCATAAGTAAGGATGCAGGGATTCAAGCCATGAAGACGATAGTTATGAGAGGAGGCAGCTGTCTGTACTGTTGACACCATCACTGACCTGCATCCTTCTATTTTCTATTCTCAGATAAAGTCTGAGGTGCGTCGGATGAAAGGCATCCCAGCGCTGGTATCTATGCTGGACAACCCAAATAAAGAGGTGTGTTTACTGAATGTATTTTTCCAGCAAATTAGTTGCTGTTGAGGGAGCCAGCAGGTCTGGTGGAAAGCTTTCAACGTCTTGACCCATGTCGGAAGTTTACCTCTTGGAACATTTGATGCGAGGGCAGCGTAGTGACATCATTTTGCTGTGCGTTAGGTGCACCACGCTGCATGTGGAGCTCTCAAGAACATCTCCTATGGCAAGGAAGCCGATAACAAGATTGCCATCAAGAACTGTGACGGAGTGCCTGCACTGGTCAGACTGCTGAGGAAGACCCACGACCAGGACCTCACTGACACAATCACAGGTCAGATGCACACAAGTTCTAGTTGAAACCTCTATTCCTAAAAGAGCCCCTCTTAAATGATCCCTCTTCCTTCCTTTCCCTTCCATAGCCACGCTTTGGAACCTGTCATCGCACGACTCTGTGAAGATGGAGATTGTGGACAACGCGCTACATGCCCTCTGTGACGAAGTGATGGTTCCCCACTCGGGCTGGGAAAGGGGGAGCAACGGTGCAGGGGGGGGTGAGGAGAACTGCAAGCCCAGGCATCTGGAGTGGGAGACGGCCCTCACCAACACGGCAGGTTGTCTGAGGTACGGATGGGAATGGGGTGGGTGGAGCTGGCATCCCAAGCTATTGCTGGTGATGGTTAGGAGAGTAAGTGAGGGGTGTTAGAAGTCAAAATATTTTTTGTCCACCAGCCTCTGTGGCAAATGTTACCTGCCACTTATAAATAAACATTTTATTTTAATCCACCCATCCACCCTTTCTATAACGTGTGGTCTTCACGACTGCACTGTGACTTGATTCTCAGTCAAATCAGAGCAAATTACTTTAAGTCACACAAGTAACATTTAAATCTGTAACCAAATTCAACCATATAAATTCCTTTCTTTAATTCATACATTTAATTATAATTAAAAAAACATTAAAGTTAAACCTCAACTTCCAGAATGGTGTGTGAATTGTTGATTTTGCTGCCACGGCCAACAACTTGCATGCATTTGGCTGGTGTTAATTTCAGATCATTGTGAACGCACTGCCACAGGGCTCCAACTATGTTGGCAGAGATGACGCATTTTTATTGTCACATACCTGGCAACTTCCTATCTATTGCTTTCTAAGCCATCATGGAAGACACTTGGCCTCACTTAGCCTTCCGTGTGTCCCTTCTCAATGTGTCTTGTTTTTCATGTCTGTTTTTCGTTTGGGCGTGTCACCTTGACTGAACAGTCATGGTTAAGTTTTAATTGTCAATTGCACAACAATAAAGCCAGTAGCAGCCACTTCTGGCAATAAAATGCTTGGACTTAAAACGTACCTTAACATTGCAAGTAAAACATAGATAAGTCAGAGTTACAGTGAGAGTTAAGTCAGATATTTATAGTGGGGGAAAAAATGGGGGGGGGGGGGGTTAAAAA
>OMKR01057425.1:0-11748 GCA_900302355.1 Cyttopsis rosea
AACTGTACTTCTTGACAGCTGGACAGCTTTGATCGAAGATAATATTTCTGCCTTGTTTTTAAAGTCTTGGAACAATGAGTCAGCTGCTTCAACGAAGGCCTCTTTTACCATCTCTCCATCTTGGAAGGACTTCTTGTTCTTAACAATGAGGTGACTCACCCGGAACGATGCTTCGGTGGCGGCTTTCGCTTTTGAAGTTGGCTGTGAGAAAAATGACTGCTGTCCGGACAACTGGCATTTTAGTTCCTTCACCTTTCTCTTTCTCAGCTCGCTTTTCGGCGGGAAGTCGGTGTCGTATTTTCTATGAACGGTCCGAAAATGCCGCTCCACATTTCCCTTCTTTGTTAGGCAAACGCACTTCGAAAATGTCATCGTGAAAAAAAACTCCTCCTCCCATTCCGTATGAAAGTGATAAGTTTTTGTCTTCTTACTTGGTCCAGCTCCCCCACTCATTTTTATACCCTTTCTTAAGTTTAAGAGAAAAAACCGAGGGCTAAAAATTGGAGGTAACTCGCTAGCTAGCTTGTTAGTTTTGCTGCACTTAGCGCCGTTGTTTGCGCATGCGCCGTTGTTTGCGCATGCGCAGTGACCTAAGTGTCAGAAAAAGTCAGATGTCATCTGACTGGCTGCCCTGTATATCAATCAAGTGACGGGATGGATGATAGGCTGACGTCTATTTTTTTTTAATGCCATGCGATCTACCCACAATCCCTTGGCGATCTACCCACAATCCCTTGGCGATCGACTGGTAGATCGCGATCGACTGGTAGATCGCGATCGACGTATTGAGCACCCCTGTATAGGGTTATTAGACAATTTGTGATCTTAATGATTCTAGTGTCAATAAAGGAATTGTTTATAATGCCTTTGCATTAGAATGTTAAGCAATGTTATTTGTAAATAACATAAATAATCTCTTTCTTCTTTTTTTTAGTTAGAAGTGGATTTCTCCAACAAGCAGTACAGCCTAAAGATATTGCTGAAATGCATACTTCAAATATATACTGTATAGTGAGATAAATATACACCTGCATGGACGGTAAAGACAAAAACTTGAAAACTGTGCTAGTTTGCCAACATTACAAGTCAAACTGTATGGGACACTAGGATCAAAAGTATTGCACTTGAACGTGGATGTACTGTATCTTCCTTCCATTCTGGCTGTTTAGTCGAAATCTACCTTTTTGCTCCTAGCTCAGGCTCCAGTCTGATGGTCTGATGACGCTGAGAAACTTTGGTCTAGGAAAGCAGTCCATGGAGAAGAGGATTCTAGGAGAGCTACAACACACAAACACGCGAAGATCCTTGAAGAAAGTGTCGGTACTGTATGATTAATAAGTCCTGAGATTCTTTTGCATTACAAAACCTTACAAACATTAACAAAGAGGGATAGCTAGGTTTTATGCATGAGTCTGGTTAATATACTGTATTTTCACACTGGTAAGAACAACAAGAGACAACACCACTGTAGGGAAGAGGGCACAGTCATGCCTTTTGAATCAATCTCTAATTATGCAACAAGATAAAGTCACTTGCAAAGCAAATAAGAAGCGACATGGTGTAGTGATGGTAATTCAGATGCCACATGAGTTAATCTGTGTTTTCTCATTGTAAAAAAAACAACCTATTGATTGTAAAATTGAGGAAACGTGTATTGGAGTGGCAGCCAATTTTCCTGTCCAATGTGATGTACTGTATCAACTTGGGTCCAGTATTCTTCATTGGATTGTGCCATCAGAAGAGACAAATGTAGGCTTCTGGTACAACACTCAGTTTCTCACCAAGGAGTGTGACAAGGCCAATCACACTAATTGATTTTTTTCTTAAGGCAAGTATGGCTGGCCACTACTTTCCTACTGTACCAGAGTATCTGTTCCGTTTTTTCATCCAGACTCTCAGGAAATCCTGAACAAAAGTATGTTCCCTCCCTAATGTTCCCTACCAAGACAATGTTCTAATCAAGGCTTTTGTCAAACCTCAGCTAAGGAGGGCTCCAGAGGGCCTCAACATCAGCAAAACCAATTGCTGCTGGAGAACTTGCAAAGGGCCAGGAGAGGGCCACCTGTACCCCTATCCAAGAAAAGTCTGCAGAAAAGCTGCAGCACCACTCCAATTAGAGTAGAAGGACATCAGAGGTTCCCAAGCAAACTCAAAGGCCACATGGAAACAACAGTTCCCTCTCCAGTAGATCTCAGGCAAGTTGGGAGAAAGGTGTCAGGCTCCTAAGTACTGTCAGCAGAAGTACAGGGTAACAGTAATGGTTGCAGAACTGACCACTCAAGAGCACTGGTTGTTTATGTATTCCACATGCTGTCTTCTAGACATAACATTTCCAAATGTTTATCCGCAATGACAATGGAAATGTGTATTGTCTCTCTCAAAACAGTGCATCTCTCACATCCATTTCACTGCTATGTTGACGCCATATCCCAGTCATAAACAAGATTTGGCTTTATAGCTCCTTGAGGCCTTCAAGACATAAGTAGTAGCTGGAGTTTCACAGCATATTTATATAGTGGGAAGTGAAGTGTCAGCTTCCAGGGTAACGGGTACGCCATTGTTGTGATTTGTTCTCAAGGATAGGCGGAGAGAATGCATATAAATCGGTGTAAGACCACAGTAACATCCGTTCTTTAGTCTCACAGATGCAGTTATATACAGTATGTGCTCATGTTTATGCATTATTATTATGTTCCATATACTGATTTGTATTGTGTGCACGTATTACATATATGTTATACTTACACAGCTCCTCTGTTTTTCAGGTAAAACCATGGACCCTCAGGTGTTGTTCCATAATGCTGCCTCTAATATCATCTGCCAGGTTCTCTTTGGTGCACAGTATGACTACAATGATAAGTTTATCAAGTTATTTGTACGCATTTTGAGAGAGAACTCGAAGATCATCAACGGACCCTGGGCTATGGTGAGCCTTTGTGCGAATAAAGAAAGCACAGAGATATTTACTATTATAGTAAATAGATTCAAGCTGAAATGGTATCATAGGGTAACATATATGACAAAAATAAAATCCTATCCAGTCCACTGGTTTAGCCATGACTGAATATTGGGGATGATGGTTGTCATTCTGTGCAGAAGATGGAGAAAAGCCTGGCATAAAGTTCAGGGAACTCTGAAGTGGTTAGTAATGCTCTCACTATATTTCATAAATGTTATCAACAGACAGTGTTTGTCATTTCCGACAGATTTATGACTCTTTCCCCCTGGTGCGATACCTGCCATTACCCTTCAAGAAAGTCTTAAGGTATGTCCAAAAGGTCTGTGCCTTGGAAAGCATTCAGGTTTGGAAAGAAAGAAAACTTGAAAAGCTTTGCATTAAAGGATATGTACAAGAGATGGCATCAGCCCTTCAACAATGAATAATCACCAGTGAATAATTTGCTTGATCACAAAAGTTACAATAGGGTCACATTGTCCATTGTAGATTTACAAATCAGCGGGATCATTATCATTTAAGTGTATGAAAATGTCCTGTTTGTTCCCTTGTTTGTTTTAAAGTGAAGTAGAATCTTTTTGCTAGGAAATTGATCAAAAAGCCAAAGAGCTGGTGGCTGAGCACAAGGAGACCTGGGTTCCCGGTAAACCACGAGATTTGTTAGACTGCTACCTGGATGAAATGGATAAGGTGTCTTTCTGTCTATTTCTTTATTTATTGTTGATTTGTTGTGTATTTGTTTTTTCACCCATACCCATCTCTGTTTGCTTCCAAAGGGAGAACATGGCTGGTCATCGTTTTCTGAAGATCAGCTAGCTTCCTTTGCTCAGGACCTTCACTTTGCAGCCACGGATACTACCTCCAACACTCTGCTCACCGGTTTCCTCTACCTTATGAACCACCCACAGATACAAGGTATCTATGTATGGCTTTGTGTCAGTCTCGAGCCTTAGTTTGGCAAAGGTATTTTCTTCTCAATAATTAAGACATAGGCAACACATCCAATGTCTGTACACTTGTATGTAGAAATGAAATGGGAGATAGTGAAGCATAAATGTCTAGCATGTTTTTCCCCCCAGATGTTTAACTAATGGTATACAGCTATTTGAATATAAGATATCCGCTTGCTCCATTCTTTGCTGTCAATTTTTTCTCTCCATCTGAATCTTTCTCTTCCTTAGAGCGTTGTCAGCGAGAAATAGATATGGTGCTACAGGGAAAGGATCAGGCCAGTTTTGAAGACAGACACCAAATGCCTTACATTCAGGTTGGTTTATAAATTTGATACCTTCATTCTTGAAACACTGGAATTTTTAGTATTGCAAGAGCCATTGTTGCTATCTTTCTGTCTGACTAACGGCACTTTACTTATGTTTGAAAATACACATGCTGAATCTGAACAACAACTTTTCTCTGATGATTATCGATCTCCATGCAGGCTGTGATCCATGAGATCCGGAGGATCGCAAACACTGTTCCTCGGAGTGTCTTCCACTGCACCACTCAAGACACAGAGCTCATGGGATACTCCATACCAAAGGTAAGAGGCCTGGCATACAATAAAATCCTCCAAAAGCTATATTAACACCCTTCTCTGTCATTTTATCATTTTTGCCTGTAAAATTACTGCCATTAAAGGTACAGTGTGTAGGATTTAGCAGAATGGACTTGGCAGAAATGGAATATAATATTCATAAGTATGGATTAATTAGTGTATAATCCCATGAAAATAAGAATCGTTGTGTTTTCGTTATCTGAGAATGAGCCATTTATATCCACATGGGGAGCGGGTCCTCCTCCATGGAGCGCACCACGTTGCACCGCCATGTTTCTACAGTTGAACCAAACACTGGCTCTAGAGAGGGACTTCCACGTTCTTTCACGAGTTTCGCGGCCACCGTAGCTTCTCCTACACACACTGGTTGCAATCTGCAACCTCGCTGCTAGATGCCGCTAAATCCTACACACTGCAGCTTTAAAATTGGGCATTGTTTGTGGAGTAAATCCCAGTGGCGGATTCGCTTAGTAGCGCTGGGTGGCATTTGGTTTTGGGGCATCTTGGGCAGTTTGAGAAGCTGCTTGAAGCTGTGCTTTTCTTTTTCATAAGAAATGTGTTGTTCTTCGATATTCTTTCCAAGGGAACCATTGTAATTCCCAACATGATGTCAGTGTTGAGTGAAGATGGACAGTGGAAATTTCCTCATGAATTCAACCCTGAAAACCTCCTCAATGACCAGGGAGAGTTTGTAAAGCCAGAGGCCTTCATACCTTTCTCTGTCGGTAGGTGGGCTGATAAAAAACATTCTCAGATCAATATAATTGATATACTGTATTGATATAAATGACAATATAATTCAGATTCATACTTAATATAATAGCTAATGTCTTTTCATGCCGCAGGTCCCCGTACATGTCTGGGGGAGAATCTGGCTCGTATGGAGCTTTTCTTAGTCTTGGTGACTCTGCTGAGGAAGTTTCAGTTTGTCTGGCCAAAGGACGCAGGACAGCCAGACTACACTCCTGTCTATGGGATCACCATGAACCCAAAACCCTACCGCCTGGAAGTCCATCTAAGAGAGAGTCCTAATTAGGTTTATTGCCACATTTAAAAAAAATCAATTCTATAACCCCCTGCCCACTGCCGCAGCCAGGCTTCTGTTCTCAGTCAATTGATGACAGTTTGGCGCGTTTGGATTGACACATAGTTAATCCAAATTGATAAACGATTGATAAAACTCAAACAATCAAGAATTAGTTTAATTAATATGCATGGGGGTGAATGGAATTGCAGTCAAATCAGTGAATAAATCTTTATGTGATTTAAAATCACAGTGTCTTGAGTTGTCTTGTTCAATTTTCTATGTTTGATGAATTTACAATGCTTTCAGAATTAAATCAGTTGCTGGCTTTCAATAGAGATTTAGATCATTTTTTAAAATTGATTAATGGCATTTTATTCAAACAAATATTCACTTATTTTTGTTACTTCCACTTTCATACATAATCTTTTTTTTTCACCATATATAACAATTTATTTTTTATAAAAAAATCATAAACAAAACAGGTTGGTGGTTCCCAGGCTTCATTCATAGATACAATTTAACTGTATATAAATGTCACATCATCATTTAGTGAACACTGTACGTATAGCCTCGTTTTTGTATTATAAATATGATGATTTTGGAGATGAAGGGGAGATTTGAGACTGGCCTATAGTTGCGTAAACTCTCAGGTTCAAGGTTGGGTTTTTGAAGTAAGGGTCTAATCATGGCTGCAGGTACAGTGCCAGAGGAGAGAGAAGAGTTAATAATGTTAAGAATAGAGGCTCCGAAAATTGGACATAGCTCTTTAACAAGCTTTCCAGGGAGTGGGTCTAGTAAGCAAGTTGTCTGTTTTGCTGCATTTACCAACTGCGCTAAAGTTTCAAGAGATACTGCATCGAGGTGTGAGAGGTTGTCTGTACCATCTGCCCTAGTAACTGATCCAGTCTCATTAATGGGAGGATTCAATTGGGGTTGAGGCCGAGTGCTTTAAATCTCTTCTCTAATAAGATCAATTTTCTGGACCACTCACTTACTCAACCATCATCTGTATTTAGGGAAATAATTGCACCAGTAATAGAAACAACATCTTTATTGCATACATTTTAGGTCAGCAGGTCAGTTTTCATTTTATTTATTTTATTTGGACAAAGCAGTTACCATGAATACATGAATCACAGATGAACAGCTACTGCTAATTTCCGGCTGCCGTCCCTTCCTGGGCTTTTCATTACAGCTACCTAACATTAAAATGAGAAAAGGCACATGCTATATTTGGTATATAAGCATATGTATAATTCAGATTTACTGTAAATATCACTGCACAATGTCCCATTGACTGTGTATAAAATGCGCATCAGCATCACCTCGCCCAGCTTCGATACGAACGAGGCGGGGGCGGCAGACTGCGAGCGCGATGCTGCGAGCGAGATGGCTGCGACCAGCTGCGACATTTGAAACTTTGTGGGGTCGTTTTCTTAGGTTGACCAGGCTGACCAAGTTAGCTGATATCATGTTGACGCGACAATGATCGTCCGTGGTGACTTCATGAATTCCTTCCTAATTTCCATGATCACATTTCCCTCGGCCTAAAAAACAGAAAGAGACACAGAGAAAGATGGAGAGACACTCAACACTCATTCATAAGGTTTTCACGAGTCATTAACAGTTAACATACGGACACTGATCTACGTGAGCATGTTCATAGAATACACTTACGTATTCTTTTTACAAAACTGCCACATCCGACTGAGTTGTTTTTGAGTTCTAAGCAGAAAGAAGAGAAAGAAAACTCAGTTGTAAGGAGAGATACGAAACGCATGAACAATTCATGATGTTCACATCTGAGAGTTGAATCAGAAATAGTTGAATAGTTTGAATCTCTAGAGCCTTGACGTGGACTAAGAACTCACCGGTGTCTTGGTTGCGTTTGGATGAACCAAAGATATTGAAGATTGAGCTGCTTGTGATGGTGTCTCCTCTTGTGTCTATTAAAATACAGATACAGGCAAACTTAACAATAATTCCTCTTGGATACACAAATGAGGTGTAGCCTGCGGACCTAGTTCTGTCTGCTTTGCTGCCGGCTTGCTTGCTGCAGGGGCGTAATTTAGACATTAGACTCACACACCACCGGCTCAATAGGAAACCTCCACTCTGCTTACATAGAGATCAGATGAGGTGGAGGTGCCTCTGGAAGACAGGGAGGGCGAGGCGGGGAGAAGCAGCACTGAGTTGCAGGTAGGTTATATGTGATTTTGTATTGGTTACCGTAGTCCCTAAACGATTCAAATCGCAAATAGTTTTCTGGGGGAGGACTCCCAGACACCCCATTTTATTGTGTCTTCTCAAACTTCTCAAACCAAAGTTACACCCTTGGCTTGCTGGGCTCTACTGTTCTATCCAATGGGGGCGGGGGGTTCAAGCTCATCACTCCACTCATTAAGTATGTTTTCTGGACTCCTCGCCCAGAGTGATGAGCAGTATAGCCCAGACGGCAACTTCAAACGATGCAAAATAAATAAAGAAGTAAATCTAAGAGTTGTCTGTCAGAAATACACTGCGCTACCAATTGTTTTGAGGTTGTTGTCCTGTGCTGCAAACTGAGCAGCTGTCCTGGTCAGGTGTGCGTTTGAATATCCAAAGCCGTGATGTGGACAAAGAACTCACCGACTGTAAAGTTGTTGTTTGAACCAATTGTTCCACCTTTGAGGTTGATTCCACTGTTTTTGATCTTGTCGCCCATTGTTCCTACTAAAATACAGAGAGAGCCAAATCACTTTTATTACTCTTATTCTATTTATAGGACATTTATTAATACACATGTACATTAGAAAGACATTCTGCAATTTGAAAATGTATTACATTAAAGAAAGAAATGCATAAAATATAATCAATAAGTATTAATGTCAATACACTAAACACTTTCCTTGGTTTCCTTTGAAATTCAAAAATAAAACAATTATTTCTAAGTTTTGATCAATTATTTCAGTCAGAAGCCAAGTTGTGCGCAGTAGAGAGTTAACATCATATGGGTACAGATGACCATAATATGTATGCTGCTGATTTAATCGGCTCCAGGTCTTGGCCATAATAGACGGTAGCATAGCGTAGTGACGTCACCCGTTGGTTTCCGAAGAGACGATTTGAAGGCCGGAGTTTGGGTTTACATGCTAGCCGCCATCTTGGCAGGACACAGAGCCAGAACTTCATACATTTAGGCAGAGGGGCGTAGTCCTGATGTCTTGAGGTGGGCCATGAAACCACCACACAGTCGGAAGGGTGAAGAAACACGGGCACTTTGCTCAATGGCGAACGAGAGGTCTGTCAATCAAGGAAACCACCATACCCCTCCTTAAGCTTTAATATCCTCGCCATGCAAAAATATATATATATTTACATAATCAGAACCAAGAAACCCATCCCACCCATAGTGAGACCCTAAAGTCTTATAGAAAATGTATTCACATTATATTTCTGGAAAATATGTTTTTTTTTTCCTTGACTCCCATTGGCAGCATTTGGTGGCCATTAGCTGAACTGCAGCTTTCAATGTGGTACCTTGTGTGTATGAAAGGAAAAGAAGCTCTAAAATCTTGGAGAAAAAAGTGAAGATGGAAGTGAGTAATCGGAATATTACACAACACAAGTAATTCCTCCAAATAATTAAATCTAATTATTAAAATGAATATATTAAATCGAAGATCGCTCTGAAAATATTTAAACGGGAGGACAGCGGAAGAGAAGGGTAAAATACGGGGGAATCCCCGGAAAAATGGCAGGGTTGACAGATATGGGCCGGAAAGCCACAACCAGGAAGCAGCAGCTCATTTGCATTAAAGAGACAGACATGGAAACAGCCCGTTGAGAATATGAGGGGGTATAGAGGCTTGCTAGAATGGCTAGAATGCATAATCTGAGTGGTATTTTCAGCAAGACATGTTTTGGGGAGCTCAGAGACCTATAGTAACTTGTTGAAAAGGAGCATAATATGTGACCTTTAAACATGTGAACACGTTGTTTACGTCCAACACGTGTCATAAAAAAAACCCTCATTTCATATCATCCCCTCGACATTCACCTGTTTTTCCCTTGGTTGCGTCCTTCTCATTATTTGCTTGATTTCCTCTCCAGCCTGACACAGACAGGAAACACATTTATAAGGAGAGAAACACATGGACGATAAAACCACATCTTACGCCTGAGGGTCGAATAAGAATCGGTTGAAATAGTGGAAAAGCACTCACCAAAGAATCGTCGCATTTTTGCACCAGTCGATTCTGAATAATTGCTGCCATTGTTTCCCATTGTTTCCACTAAAATACACAAGCGACGGACACGCTTAGGAGGAGAAAAGAAAGATATATGCATTGGAAACGGACAGAAACACACACGCAGTCCTACCGGTGGTTTGAGCTTGTGGCCTTCAGGCGCAGATGTGAGGGGAAGACACATACTGATGTGTGTATAGATACCGTAACCATTCCAGTCCCCTCCCACAGAAGTAAAAACCCGTAGTGTGTGAAATCTCAGCAGTTGAAGGATCTTTTGGCAAGAGTTGATTTCTACCAAGGAAAACAAAATGTGCCTCAACGGGTTCTGTTGTCTTCCATGAATCAAGATCTGTTCTCTTCTCTGGAACTGGCTCCGTTCGTGTCGTAACCGCTTTGTTTAACTGGTTTGATTTAATTTGATTCGATGATATTTCATTTCCTTCCAACCCAGATACAATCGCTCGTTGGAGACTGGGAGCTTTCAAATAATGAATTAATGACATGACGCTCTATTTGAATCAGTTGTCATTCAAATAAACTAGATATGAAGACACATGTAAAATAATACTATAAAGTACGCTCAATTTGAAACTTTCAAATTTAAAAAGTTTAAAAGTTCATTTATTTTGGGACTTTTGTGGCTGAAAAGTCTAAAAATGTCAGGCCTACAAGGCTTTATTTACGGTTGTACCACCTGACATTTTTAACAAATTAACAAATGATGTCAAAAATCAGTCTTCAATATATATATATATATGTATGTATGTATGTATGTATGTATGTATGTGTTAAAATATATATTATAATATTCATTATAAACCACTTATAACAACAATAACCCTGTCCTTTAGTGGCCCTGTGAAACACTCGTAATCCGTTTTTTTTGTCTTCTATGAGAGAGAGAGAGCGAGAGAGAGAGAGAGAGAGAGAGAGAGAGAGAGAGAGTGTATTTGAACTCCACTTGCAGATCAACGCTGTCCTAGATGCAACGACATAAAAATACTCTGTTGTACGCCAAGCATGCCAACAGCAGGAGGAATAGTTAAACCCTTTACATTTGTGAAATATTATTTCATTTATATCTGTCCATGCTTACATGTACTTTGTCCATAGTCCTCTGAAACGGCATTGTATCGAGCCACAGATCTGTGAAAGGGTGCCAACAGATTTCTGCAGTGTTGAAGGTCCTGAATTAACACAGTGACCCCCATCATCTTTAAATGGAAGAGGTTTGGAACCCGCCAAGACTCTTCCTAGAGCTGGTGGCCTGGCCAAACTGGGGCCTGTACTACGAAGCAGGATTTGGGCTCACCGAGGTTCAGTTCAGGTCCTCCGGTATATTTGCTGAGTGCAGAAGTTCACTTGTAACTTTCTATTGTATACATATATTGTGTATATTATTGTATATACCTTGATGCATACAGAACCGTGCGCCAACTGTAGGATTACCATAGGATTACAGTGCAACCAGGCCGTTCTGCACTCATAAAATATACTGGAGGAGACAGCCAGGACACCAGGCTCTCCATGGATCGTTGTCGGCTCCAGCAGGTGGCCTACTCGCCGATTGGACTTTAACTAGGGGCGGACTACCCTGGACCCCGTGCATTGCTGCCTGCAGCTATATTTATTATTATTATTATGATTATTATTATTTATATGCTAAAGCCCTTCAAATATATGGTGAACAGACATCCCGGATTGTCCCGGTGTGTCCTGAGTCCTGACAAAAATCTGTAAAACATTATTGAACACAAAAAACACAAACCATGATGAAAACGCGTGTATGCAAGTTACAAAACGGTTTATTTAACAAACAAATGTGCAAATTAAAAAGCAAACTATATTCATAAATCTTGGTCGATCTGTTTGGTTGCCTTTTGTCGGCAACCAAACAGCTGCACCCCCTGATTTGACCACGGTTTGCCATTTTTGCGGCCGTAAGATGTCTCGTGTCGCACAATTAATGGAAAATAAC
>OMKR01057574.1:3997-16961 GCA_900302355.1 Cyttopsis rosea
GCGGCCGGATGAAGCCGAGCTCCGTTTGAAATGCGTCGCGGGTATGAACAATAGGACGCATTCACAATGTAAATGTGGTCTTTAGAAGAGAGCTAAAAGTGGATGTTGTGATATTACACCCAGGGGCCTCACAGGGTAATAGTGTCACATTGCAGTTCATGAGCCATGACATGAAAGATCGTTTTTATTCTCATTTTTTCTTTCTTTTTTTTACTAAATCGCAGACGTGGAGAAAGCCAGAGCTAAGTTATCCGCTGCGTGTGCAAATTAATTTTTATTTGTTTGCCTTAGTAACAGGGTAGGGGTTAATTAGACCGACGTTGAGCGAGGCAGCGCTGTGAAGTGTGTTTATTCTCATTAGACATAACTAATTAATCTCACTCCACCTGATGGATATTACCTTCATACCAAGTCTCAGGACCGATCCGACTGTCAGCCGCCTCGCAGACTCATATCTGTCTTCATCTTTTCCACATCGGCGCTAACTATACAGTGACGGGGACGGAATTTGAATGGGTGGAGGACGTGTCCTCATTAAAATCCACTCGCTCTGTCCTGAAGATCTCATCAGAGACGGCGTGGAAACACATGAACTTTAACGTTTGTTGGATGGTTGAATCAAAAGAATGATTTAAGACAATTGCAATCGTGAAGCTAGTTTACCATTGTAATTCATTGATTCATATTCCACAGGGTCAGTGATGTGGGTTCTTCCACGCCCAGTTGCTCTGCAGTTTGAGGTGCCTGACATTGTACCGCTGTGTTATTGTGATCAGAACTTGTCTCTAAGCACCCTTGAGCTGGAGAGGACTCTTTACTTAGAGAGTCTTGGCTGCGTACACGCCGCCCGTCAATGAAATCCACATACTGAGGTTTTCCCGAAGACCAAAAGAGTCGGTGGGCGGACCCAGCCAGGGCTCGTCAGGGGAGTTGTGCGATGAAGACGCCATTTGAGGCCAGTGAAAGAACGATCTCTGTTTGGTGGTCGAAGGGTAAAAAAAGATAGACTTCAACTCCGAAAGCACAGCTCACATGATGTTGTACACTCGGTGAGTATTCCCAAAAACGTCATGAGTTGCTCGTTGGCTCCATCTCAGTCAAAAGGTCTTAGGGAGCACTGGACCTCGAAGGCCACCCAGGGGTGGAGAGTCCTCTCATCAGAGTCGAAGCCTCCTTCAGTAGGCATGGTAGACCGGATTAGGCCTCGCCGCCGGGGAAGCAGAGACGGCGGAAATGGTCCTCTACAGTACAAAAGGTTTGACTCTTTTTTGAGATTAGTTTCCTGAGGACCGAGAGCCATCCAATTTTCTGTGACTTTGAGTCAAAAGAGTCGGTTCAGCTCTGAGTCGTGACACATTCTCGCAAAACAATGAATCGAAACTCAAGGAGCTAGTTTGCATGGTGCTCTCTCCGTTCGCAGGAGGTTTCAGAGAATGCCTGTGTGCCTGGCTGCAGTTCCCGAAGGAAACGAGCGAGCAAACACAGAAACAAAGACACAAACTACCGAACGAAGGAATGAACAAAAGAACGGCTCTTTTGCCGGAGAGACTCCCGACTCATTTGGGCTCGCTGTGGACGAATCGTTTGCTAGTCTTGCGTCACTACTCTACAACTCTCGAGCACACCCAGCACACCCTCCAAAGCTCTTCATTTCAAATCCATTCTTCCTCATCCTCCAGACACGGATGAGGGTGCAGACCTCAGACAGAACCCAGACGACAGTAATCCACAGAAGACACTGAAGCCCCAACACCCAGCCCTCAATAATTAGATTTTCAAAAAAGGCTGTCAGCAACAGATGATTTATTTTTCTTTTACAAGCAAGGTTTACAAGCAAGCAGATTTCAGCCACAATACTTGAATAACTATGTCTTTCTTTGCCATCTGAGGGACTTTTCTGAGTTCATTGTAACTACTGAATCAACTCTGACTGAAACTTACTTTACACTGTCTCCCCGACTCCATTTCCCTCCCTAGTATATTGCAAATAAATTAAAAGTATTAAAACACATACACACACAGACAACAATAAAACATTACTAGTTAAGTCACCTCAAGGCTTTCGACTGCAATTTAAAACAGCTCAAACCTATTCAAACATCTTTAAAATGACGACGATAATGTAAAACAATATGATAAATTAATTCAGTCTTCAGCAGTTCAGCAAAGTCATTACTGTCCATCTCCAAGTTCGAAATCTTGGGTTTAAAGTGTGTAGAATCTAGTGGCATCTAGTGGTGAGGTTGCAGATTGCAACCAACTTAATACCCATCCGTGTAAGTGAATCTACGATATAAACGGCTCATTCTAAGGTAACGAAAAACACAACGATTCTTATTTTTATGGGATTATACACAAATTAAAACATACTTACATGAATATTATATTCTATTTCTGCCAAGTCCGTTGCACCAGATGCCACCAAATTCTACACACTGCACCTTTAAACAACAACAAACGTGGAATCATGAAAAATCACTGAGCCAATAAATTTGACACCTGCTGTACATAATAAGAGTATACTGTATAGTGCATGTCAAAATTTGTGTTAAATAGAGAATGCACACACAAAATACATACCCGCTGCTTTGTGTTAAAAGCATATAATGGGTGATCCCCAGTGGCGTATTTAAAATAACTCGCCCTATCGCTCTCATCCGTCTCCCACTCGCCTCCGGCATCTCCGTGGTGACCCTTCCTGTGAAAGCCAGTCGCACCTTTAATTGGCTCGCAGCCTCAGCATCATCCTTCATTAGGAGGAGCGCGGCGAAAGGAATACGCCGCTGAAGATAGCACTTTGATGAGCAATAATCTGACGCCGCATTTAGTTCTGACACGCTCACGCTGGTTGCTAAATAAAAGGTGTCTTTTGAGAGACAGAAATCTGCAACAAGCGTCGCCTCAGCGACAAGAACGTTAATGGGTCGCTCTTTTGTGAGAAATGTGAATAATTTCTTTGTTTCAGAATGGGTTTCGTGCCCGTGATGCTGCCAAAAACAGTTTGAAAGCTCTTTTTGTACATTTTAGAGTTATGGCTCTTTTCTTCTTCTTCTTCTTCTTTTTATTTTTTTAAATTGTATCTTAACTGTCGGGCGACCTTCACAAAATATAATGGAGAAAATGGGAGAGTTTGCTCCTTTCCAGTACAACAGCACAATAGCGAGTAGTTTGCTCAGCTGGACAACCATAATTCAAACACAAAAACATCATTGATAGTGAATTTGATGACACCCAATGTTAACGTTAATAACGTCATTATTTTATTTACGTAACTAATTTACTATGTTTACTATATCTAGCCAGTTGCTCAGCAACAGTAGCTTCCGGTCATAGCGTCTGGGTCTGAAATTGGCCGAAGGAATTGAAAAGTTTCAAAGAATCCGACGAACACAAAATATATCAACACCCCAGAGCGAGCGCTTTTCGGCAAATGGGACCGGAAGGTAATGAGTCGTTGTCAGATTCAGTGTAAAAGCAGCTTAACGCTTCAAGAGCCTAGAAGTCTCACTTTCTCCCGTGTCCATGCTCAGAACGTGGGCGGGGCTCTGCTTTGTGGGTGTCGCCGGTGATAACAGGACACGCCTCTTGTCAATTGAACTGGTGTTAACTCTCGAAATACACCAATCGGTGCAACACCACAGCGCAAATTTGTCATTACTTCCATTTAAATATGGCCGTTACTCTGAGCTGTACGGTCAGGGCCGAATAAGTCCAACCCATCAGGATTTTTGCATCACGAATGTTAATGATCAATGCAACATCATACTGTGTAACTTGCTTCTCAGACCAGTTCCGGGTAGGGGCGGGGTCGGATGAATCCAATCAATAAGGATTTTGTGCATTATGAATTTTAAGGATCAACGCCACTTCATGAATCACTCCCTTCTCAGAAGATAGAGATGACGTCTTAGATATGGTTATTGGGGGTATTCGCTGAAACCATGGTAACAGCTCCTATTAACCTTGATATCACTGATTTTAGATTTCACATTGTTCACATTTGTTTTGCTTGGTAATATTCCAAAAATTGTATAATGAACAACCGTAACGGCTCTCTTTAAATATGTCAGACGGCCTGAAAGCTCATCTCCCCACGCAGAGGCACCACGAGAGGATACATTACGTCATCACGTTCACGTTCAAGCGTCAGCCTCCGGGGGGCAGACAATTCGGTGATATTGCTTCCTTTCTTTGGGGTTTCTATGTTGACAGAAGCCTGAGCGTATTGACTTCTCCTCAGGTTCTGGATTCTCCGCCGTCTGATTCCTCGTGGACACATAAACCCCCCCCCCCATCCTCACGCTGTGCTGGAACCCTGATGTTTGATTGACAGCGGAAATGAATTGACAGGGAGGCGTTAGTGGAGGAGGAACAACAACAGCGGCTTTGTTGTTTTTCCAAAGAGGGGGATTGGTGGCGTCTTGTAGAACAAAAAAGCTGTGCTCTTGTCATCCTGCAGGTCGTCCACAGGACAGAGTTATTGCAGCAGTATTTGATGATTAAAGAATGAATATAGAGCGGCATTGCAGGTCGAGAATTTCAACTCCACTTGCAGATCAACTCTGTCCTAGATGCAATGGCATACAAATACTCTGTTGTATGCCAAGCATGCTGACAGCACAGAAAAAAAAATCCAACGATCCTGGCCTCTATGAAATCATTTTGGCGTTAATGGCCATTGCACGTTGGACAAACCGCTTCACGGTGAAGAGTCTGTGTTGGTCATCAGTGTCGATGGACGGCGTCGGAGTATGCGATTGAACCGGCAACCCCTCAGCCACTCCGACTCAATGAGCCTCTCCACTCACAACCTACAGCCATCACTACCGAGAGGAGCCCACACACACTCGTCGTGATAGAGGTATCCAACGTCAAAAAGACAAAATTCAGGCAGGTAACCCAGAAGCATGGCCCTAAATTAAACAAAAATATACTTATTAATTATTAATTATAATACCTAATAAAAAGATGCAAATTACATAATTACAATTTTTTTTAAGTTGTCGAAACAAAATAAATATAGCAAATAATCACTTGCAAAATTTATTTTGGATTTTATAAAAATTTTATTTAAGTGAAATGTTAATTAAAGCAGCTGCACTTGTTACTTCTTGTTCTTGTTCACTTCTTACTTACAAGTGCTGTGCAGCATTCATTATATTAAAATACAAAATAAATGTAGAATTTTATCTTCTGATTTTTTTCCCCGTTTTTCTTTGAGATTTACTTTGTTAAAAAAGAGGATGCTAAATGCTTTTAAAGGTGCAGTGTGTAGAATTTAGTGGCCACTAGCGGTGAGGTTGAAGATTGCAACCAATCAAATTCTCCTCCGTGGAGGAGAATCTACGGTGGCTGCGAAAATCGTGAAAAACGCAAAAGTCCCTAGAGCCAGTGTTTGGTTTTTCCGTTCTGGTCTACTGTAGCAAGATGGCGGCGTCCGTGGAAGGGGCTCCAGATGGAGCTATAAACGGCTAAATCTAAGGTAACAAAAACACAACATGGGATTATATACTAGTTAAAACATACTTATGAATATTATATTCCATTTCTACCAAGTCTGTTCCGCTAGATGCCACTAAATTCTACACAATGCACCTTTAAGTTTTGTTGGAACAGTTTTGTTTTTTTACAATGTAGATATTTATTTTAAGACTAGTGTTTTTGTATTTTGAACAATTTCATTCCACCAATAAATGATTTTAAAATGCATCATGGCATTTAATAAATAGTATTTTTTTTTTAATTAAGCCTTTAACAGAAATTGTGATTTCTAAATATATCCTGATACATATCGTTATCGAATGGTATGAAATATTTTATCATGATAACATTTTTGGCGATGTCGCCCAGCACTACGTACAGATGAACATCAACACTCGACAATAACAACATTTCCTCACGATTCCCTGTGGATGAAGCTCTTCTGAGCTGCAGTTCTACCCTTTGGCCTCCGGGTGGTGTACCTCACAGAAAGACCACGTTCGACAGACGTCTGGATGTATAGACAGCCTTTGAAGAGCGTTTGAACTCACTTCAAATAAAGCCAAAGGGTGCTCAGTGTATTGGCTCAGATGGCAACAGATTTAAACGTGCACTCGTGCACCAACACAGACACAAACGCACACACTTCAAAGTCCATGTGCGTCCATCAGTCAACTTGAACATCTAACGGCCTTTCTCCTTCCACTGACTTCAGAATTAATTAACAGCTTCATTCATATACGACGTGCTTTTAAACCACAGGAAAGGCATTTAGAGGCCAAGTTTAGCTGCACAAAATAACTGTTGCCGTTTGAAATTAACTGCGGCATGCGCCATGTGCCCAAGGTTACAGATAGACCATCCAGATTCATTTCAATTTCTACCACGTCTCTTAATTAGTCAAAAAAAAGTTAAACTGTCCGTAAAAATGTTCCAAAACTCAGTCAATTATAGAATTTGATTGATTTACAGCTGCTAGGAAATGTTTGTCAAAACGTTGGCAATGTATACTAAATGTTACCGTTATTATGGTTTGAAACAGACTTAATTGCCGTGTATCCAATGCTGTAGGTATGCTGTGTATTCAGTCATAAAGAAAACATTATGCTTTTAAATAACGATGGGAATATGATGGGATACCAGGGTTATCTTGAATTATAAAAAAAATGTCAAACCCCCCATACTGAGAAAATACCAATCTGTCCCCCCCAATAATATGTAACCTGCATTGAGTTGAACTCGCGGCGCCGGCATGGGAGGCGGACGCGCTAGCAAGGAGGCTAAAGCTGATGGGCACTAGCGTCTATCACTAGCGTCTCTTGGCGTCGGGGAGTGAGGTTTACTCACTGCACCAGCACTGGCCACCTGTTACAAATATACAGTAGAAATATGTTAAATATGTCCTCCTTAATGAACCCTGGCTGTCAACAGCAGCCATAAGAGTTTTTTTAAGATTTCATAAGAGCGGCATAAATCCTCCACATTAATAAAGAAAACTAGATCGGATTGTCATCCTCTTTGCTCTCTTCTCTCCACGGGTTCTGTGATGCACAATCCGTGCAAGATCTGGTGTTTTTATTTTAGATGCATTTGTTTCCGTTAGTTTCCCACTTGCATGATGCAAATTTTTTTTTTTTTTTTTTTTAAACACAACTGAGTTAAGGGACTGTCCTGATCATTGCATAATGGAGAGAGAGCCCTCTCCCACTGCATACCCTGTGTCTCCGAACTGTGTGGCGCAGCAGCGCTGCACAGTAAACTTCTAGGCTCTGTGTAGGGGAGGGGCTTTGAGTGTGGCTGGCCTATCACGGAATGATGTGGACACAGCTACTCAATGAGGATTTTCCTTCATCATGAGTATGGATATTGACACATTTTACTCGGATGATCATTCTTGTAAAAAGTATAATCTGTACCGGATACTCATTTCATCCGAGTATTCGGCTCAACCCTACTAAATAGTGCTGGGTGCCCCCCCGTCCCCATCGACAGAAATTCTGGGGGAGGGCTCTCATTTGGACCCCCCCAATGTCTATACCATGGTTACGCCCTTGACTTTAACAATAGTTAACATTTTAAAGCGAAAATAGCCATTAGAATTTCAAGCACAATCTTGTTTTTGGTTGAATACTTGAAGGCTATGCCACTGATCTATTATTATTTAAATAAATGGGGTATTTATTGAAATACATGGGATTACCGTGGTATCAAATTGGGAATTGAGAACCATGGAATTTCATCGGTATTTGTTATAACCGCCAGATTTCTGCTTTCGTGACATTCCTAGACCAAACAGAGTGAGAAAAGGTGACTCCTCAGAGACACACGGGGTACAGATTGTCTGGAGGAGGGCTGACAAGGTCTGGGTGTGCGCACATGTGTGTGCGTGTGGTAGTCACCACACACACGCGCACACCCAGGTAGTGCAACAAGTTATCACATGGGTAAAGTTAAACCCACACCAGCCTACAATACAGAAGGTGACACTGATGACTCGCTATGTGTCCATACGATGCTGAGAGAACAGGCGGAGAGCTAAATAAAACTTATCAGCATCCCACATGTGTTCTGAGGGGAGAGAAAGTGTGTGTGTCTACACAAGCTGTCACCTTAAGATTCCTGGCAACATACGAGACACGATTCATGTAAAAAACAAAACAAAACGTTCCTTCGCTGGTTTTTCATGTCTGGCTTTTTCAGACACCGTCACGCGGAGAAAGGCAGAGTGAGACGGAAGGATGTTGATGCTAACATACACGGTGTGAACGTCAGCCGGCATCTTGCACTGGTGTGAACACAGCAATATACACCGTCGATCAAAGATCAAATCAATGCCCCAAAAGGCAAAAAAGGCAAGGCAAAACTGTCCTGATATGTCGCGTTGGCCAATTGCCACTCACACAACAGCCGGTCAGATTAACGCACGATGTAAACAAACCATTGAGCTTTGTTCTCCATAATGAGTGAGTAGAAATCTATCTTGTCGCAAATAAATGGCAGCTAGCACCAGCCACCACATTTGCAAACACATATCTAACTAAATACAAAGTCTAAGACTTGGGCAATTGCCACCCCGCAGGTGGTCTATGTTCTTGTGGTCTGGGTGCCGGACATCATGAAGAAGGTACCTCTCTTCTCCACGTCAAAAATCTCCACTTCTCCTCGTCCATTTTTGCAGAATTGTCTGTGATGACAGTGGAAAAGGAGTGTGCGGCTGGACCAATACAACGTGTTTGGGGGTGGGACGCCACCGCTCATAGAGACAATAGAGACACCACGAGCGAACTCCCAGGGCGCAACGACATCGCTGCACATTACGCCGTCGCTCGCGGCAGGTGAAGACAGGCTCATTGAAACTAAATCCTTTTAATCATTTCTCGTTGCTCGCGTTAGGAATGGGTGTCGGACATAAACTACCTCAGATGGCGCAAAGGATGAAACACAAAACCATTCACGACATCACTTTCCTTTATCCAAGTTTTCCTTCTTCTGATCCATTGTTTTGTCTAGTTGTTTTTCTTCTTCCAAGGGTGCTGTTCCTTTTTGAAAATGTTCATCCATATCGACAGTTTAATGACTACAACTCGCTCAATCAAATTCGCTGCCTTTCACTTCTTACACATGCCCAATCTCTGCATTCTTGACGGGAAAGGTGGCGGACCGCGCCACCAATAATAGAAATAGCATATAGAGCAGCACGTGCATAATGCAAATATATTCATACAATGGCTGTTTCATATCAAATTCCCGCTAAAATCCAAAATATGGGACTTTCTACCACTTTAAGTGTCCTATGACAAAGCAACCAGTGGTACATGTCTCACTTTGATCACCTACTCCATCATGAAAAACGATGACCACCTCATTTTGACACCATTCAAGGATTGAGAGGGCCTCACCTCAGCGCTCTGCTCAGCTTGTCGTAGTTCATCTGGGGCTTACACTTCCTGGCCCCCCACAGCCGAGCCACCTCGTCGGGGTCCTTGATGACAAACTCCCCATAGTCGCCCTGCCAGGCGATGACATCGTGGTACTCCTCCTTCCTCAGCAGCTCCAGGATGAAGTGCCACAGCTGGATCTGCCTGGAGCCAGGGCTGGACTCCGGTTTGTAGGCCCAATCTGGGAAGGCAAACCCTGTGGGGGTGGGGGGGAGAGGAGTCAAGACGGGTGACACTGAGGTTGATAGGTGGAGCAGAGCACCATCACTGCTAGGGTTGAGTATCATGTATACTGTGTAGGTGTACTTTTATTAGTCTCTTATAAAAACACACGCTTTTGTCAGCCAGCACCTTACCAAGTCAGTGTGTAGAATAATCGTGCTTATTTAGGACTGGGCGATATAATATTGAAATTGTGATACGAGACTAGATCTTGCCAATATCGCCCAGCCCTAGTGTCATTAGAGAGCCCTAGAGTATTCAAGCAAACTCTCTAACCCTATTGGCATGAGACAAGTGTCAACAAAGTACAGTAGAAAAGAGCAAGTTCCATTTCTGATGTAGGCTGGCAGTTGGAACATGGTTGCTGGGGATAGGCATTAATTACTCCCATTTCTCAGTATAGTGCCATATTCTCCTAAGTGCTCAGGGTTGGAGGTTCAATTCCAGTGTAGCAGAGATTCAAGCAAAGCACTAAATTCATTTGTATTGCCATGGATGAGGTTTGGGAGAGGAAGAAGCAGTCACTTACTTTGAATAGACAATTAGAGGGCCAGAATAGACCATTTTTAATAATACAACACCATGTAGTTCTATATATACGGTACATAACGCTACTCAAGGAACTACCATCACTCTTTAAAAGAATAAAGGAATGCAGATAATACTCCGGGTGACAAGACATAATTACATACAAGTAGTTGAGTAGTAGTAGTAGTGGAGGGGAGGAAGGTGTGGGGCTTTAATAAGAGCAAGGCTGGGACCCAGCTCTCATACTAACAAGCTTTAGTACGCCACGTTAGTACATGAGCATTTTTAGTATGTTGATTCAGAGTATGAACAAGACAGTATGCAAGAACTACCAGAACGACATACTACATCCAGTGAAATATCTCAGTATACAAACACTGGACACTAAGCAGAAGGATGTGTCTCCCACAATACATTGCGGGAAAGTGGGTAGGGTCTGTTTAAGTGCCGTCATCAACCCGCAAAGTGCCGATAGGAAATGGTGCATGCAGTATGTGGAAGTCTTTTTCAAAGGACCGGGGACCAGAATCAGCATTGGAGCTTTCTATCAACTGGTGACCATCATAACTTGTGTTGGACGTTCAATAGTTAGAATTCTACGTCACCAAACAGTTGTTTTCTGACGGGACAAACACTTAAAGAAAAACCCCAAAGTGCTAATTTACCACCGGCTGAGATGATAAAACGGCTACAACAACGAACCTGGAGGCATTCATATTCAACGTTTACCTTCTGTCCCTTTTGATGAAGAAATAAAAAACAACTATTTGTAGAGAACCAACCGATAGGGATGTATTACAGAGAAAGGTTGGATGAGTAGACTCAAGTATTTTTTGGAAGACAAAAAACAACTTGGGAGGGACTGTAAAGGCAGGAGAGTAAGGCCTGGGGATGATAAGACGGCAACATGCAAGGACAATTACTCCAGACCGCGGCGCTGACGGGGGAATCTGGCAGCGAGTGGAGCTGGATGTTGAAATTTGATGCTTTTATGGCATCTTCCAAACAGCATCGACACTACCAATCATTAAAACACTGTGGAGAGGTTTAATAGTTGGGTATTGAAATTTGGTATTGAATGCGACAGTCTATGAATCAAAAACAAGTAAAGGGGCCATGTAATAAAACCGTCCGAACCATGCGGTTTAAAAAAAGGAATTAGGAAAAGGTGTCAATTAGGAACTGTATAAACTATTTAACTAGTGAGAAGATTGTTTTGAGAGTTATTTGAGAATTGCTTAGAGTAATTAAAGACCAATAACTCAAGAGAAGAAATAAAAAAAGCATTTGCTGAGGAATGATTGTGATCCTTCAATGTCTGTTGAAATTGATGAAAAACGAAATTAAGTACAATATTCAGTAACTTTTATTAAATGCATTTTACTCATTTGCATTTCCTTTATTATTATTAATACCATTTGATTGCCTTATATTAATGGAATGCACTTCGAGTTGCATGTTGTGTATGAAAGGTACTTATTACATTTCAAGGTATTGGTATTGAACATTTTTTAAACATTAGAAACCCCTCTTGGTGAGTGTAAAATCTCAAACTGTTCCCACAGACTACAGCAATATGAAAACCTAACCACTATCGCCTTCAAAGCCGAAGCATTAGCCACCGCAGTGCTGATAAATGAACAGGTCCTTCAGATGCCTGCAGACAAAATATAAACCAAGTGTTTTAACGACGGCGAAGGAAAAGGCACGAGTGCACGGCCACGTGCACACAAACACACACATACACATTATCCAATAGCGAAAAAAATACATAGGCTTTGTTTAAAGCAGTGAGTTGCAATAAAAGACTCAACACCATTTTAACACAAGGCCAGGAAGAATAGCAGAGCAACACACACACACCATTACGACCAGATGTGTCTTGGCAATCAGGCTGAGAGTGGGAAACATATGGGCGTTCTACAACAAAGACAAATGTGTGAGAGAGAGTGTTCCGAGTAGAATACAGTAAAGAACGTTATATGTACACACCAGCCGAAACGCAGAGGTCACACTCCGCTTCCCACAGTGAACAAAGCCCTGCGTATCTACACAGCAGCCACGGTGAACTGTAAACAGCGATATGGGGAAGGTCCAAAGCCTCCGACTGGGCTTGAACCAGGACCATCGTTCCATGCTTTGGAACGACACGACAATTCAGCTAGACAAAGTTAATTTGTCTCAACCCAACTGATGACAACGTTCCTTTTCCAATCACTAATATAACGCATCGTATTGAAGCCCTTCTGGAATGGTGACATAATGCATACGGGTTGAACCATGTAGGTCGTGGGTCAAGGGCCTTCAGATTATTCTCAGCGAAGTGTAGTACAGCAGAAAGTGGCCCATTGACCTGCCTCTGCACATATCATGTGGGAACTACTTTATGGTAACCCAGTGAGTCATGGAAAAAATGTCAGTCAGTGGAGAGAGTCCATTATCAAGGCTGCAGAGTGCAGCCCTGTATCAGGTTGGAGGGACACAGGATAATATTTAGGTTTAGTCTGGTTTTATATTCTAAAAAGATTAAAGTGTAAAAAGCCAACTTTAGCGGGGTATTTTCAATATATAGTGATTCCCCTTTGCTCCTCAGTCCAACAAAGGGAATTGAAGTAGACATTTTATTTTATTTTTTAAGGTGGAAATTAAGCAGCTTCCCGCATGCTCATGAGGTCATGGGGTCTTCAGGTGGTTTTTTGAGGGTATTTTCGACCCTTTTTCCCCAAGCTGCATCTCAAATGATTCTTTAGGGTCTCAGCTTTCTGAAGGTGTAAGGCACTTGTAAGTGGCACCAA
>OMKR01057611.1:15451-25454 GCA_900302355.1 Cyttopsis rosea
CACATGTACAACACACGCATCAACATGACAATACGAACAACACACACACACACGCACACACACACACACACTCACTTCCTCCTGTCGTTAAAAAAGCCTGGTTTGTCGGCCTGCACGATGACAACATCAAACAGGTCTCTCCAGTCCTTTCCCACGATGTAGTTCATCCCTCGGTCCCTGAGAGAAAACACAGTTCAGCACATTCACTGGAGAGATCCGTATCAGGATAACGTACCAGGATAAAGACCAAAAACCTTAGCTTTTCATTTCCATTTCAGATTTTAAACAGAGAACTAGCGACCTGTTTCAATATGAACTCTGATGTTTTTTGTGTGTGTGCTGCTTTTCTTGGCCAGAGCCCTCTTGGATAGATAAATAAATAAATAAATAAATAAATAAATAAATAAATAAATAAATAAATAATATCTAAAAATAATAATTATATTATTATAATAATTTAAGAAAATAATAGTCAGAATGTGGTCTCTTTACTGAGGGGATGGGTATTCTGTCCTATATATGTGAATGGACATTAGGCTGGTGGGTTACAAACCATGTTATAATGGGGAGTAAAACACATACAAACAAGGCTCATTATGCTTCCTATGATCCACAGGAGGAACTATAGCAACCACCAAAGATAGAACAACATGTAGGGATGCCATGGCCTACATTCCTGTTCTTATGGATTTTTATTCTGGTTTTAATTGATATCGGTGTTGGTAGCGTGTTGTAGTGAAGTAGGAATTTTAATAGTTTTCAAGTGCTGTAGTCTTCAGGGTCTGCAGTCTGCCACCATACATTACTCTTCCCTCCAGGACTTATCTTGTGCCAGCCAACATTTTTAATGTAAACCCATTAAGTTTTAGGTATGTGCATTTCAATTTGTCATACGTCATGAAAATGAGCTGGGCCCATGGCCAAAATGCTAAACTGATCAATTCCCGATCATTAAAATATTGTTGGCACTAGAAGCTTTTCAGAAAGTTTCCATACATCTGTGTGTTATGTTCCAAAACAGGGAATCTGTCCATCCGTCAACCCGCAGCTTGTTAATGAAAGCAATGAAGGGATGAAGGAATAACTCTCTGATGTTTTCCTCGCAGACCACTCTGCTGTTCCTCCATTGCAATAACTCATAATATCACATTCGGTTATTCAGAGTTGTGTTGAAATATTTATGTTTCCCATAATATACACATTTGCATGCAATTATACATGTAGAGTTCTCTCCAATTTGACTAAATTGAGGCTTGAAATGATCTTTAACTGTGTAATAAAAAAAAGAAATATAAATCACTACAGCTGATATAGTGGTGGAGCTTTCACAATGTATCATTCTGTGGAATTACTTGTTTTTAATGATAGGTAAAAACACTTGAAGTAGATAACAGAAAATATTGATGGATACAAATAAAAATACCTGTAGGCGAATTGACTTAAGCGTTTAAAGCTGCGGTAGGCAGTTCTCTGGAAAAGGCAAAAAAAACGCCTGAACGCCTCTGTCCTAAGGCCCTCCCAGTCTCCCGTCACGGACTAGATTTTCTAAAGCCTTAAAACAGAGCCAAGGGGGGTGCAGAAGTCTAGTTTTCTCTCAGACCACTTGAATTCCAATATGCTGAAAGGTAATTATGGAACTTTTGCCCAATGACGCAAAAAAAAAAAAAAAACTACCTACCCCAGCTTTAAGGCCAGCGTTAAACAACAGTGTTGCTCTTTGGTTGTTAATAGTAATTAATCACTTAATAGACGGTATAATGCATTTGAACTCTGGAGGTACCGTTCACAATTAGTACAAGTGCAATTAAGGACGGGAAGGGATTCATGAAACAGGTTCTTCATCACTCCCATACACACACAAATCAATTAACAAAATTAACATTCTGATTGAAGCAGGAAACACGTGTGTGTGTGAGTGTGTGTGTGTGTGTGTGTGTCTATTTGTGCGTTCAACACATTGAACAGAAGTTAGAAACACTCCGTTCCTTCAAACCTGTTCCAGCTCGTTTCCATGGGGACAGAATAACACCAAGCAGGGGACAAGTTGGACGTTTGGAGGCATTTTGGCAGATTCTGCTGCTCAGCCTGGCTTGTAAACGGTGGCTACCTCGACGGTTTTCAAATCTACTTGTACTATTTTCAATGACATGTTCAGCATTGAATATAATTATTTAAAAACTGAAATGTTTTAAAGAAACTCCAGGTACGCGGGTTATATGGAAACATATGGAAAACTCACACAAAGTCGAAGGGGCTGTTGGTGATGAGGAACATCTTCTTCCCGTTCTCAGAGAGCTTCTTCAGCACCGCCTGGCTGTGCTCGCCATAGCAGATATATTTCTCTGCAGAGGAAAAAAAAGAGACAGAGACGCAGTTTATCTTCACATTCGAACACATTCACACGTTCTATGACAACACAAAGGCCAAAGCAGAATGAAGATCGTTACCGATATCGGCCTCCACGGCGCGGTACATGATGCCCTTGACGTGGACTTCTCCGATGGCGTTCTGCGGAAAAAAAACGACATCGCTTCAGCCGCAGGATTCAGGCGATTACATAGACAATGTTGGTATTCAGCCCTTGCAACAACTCCTGCTCAGTGGAATAAAGCATGTTTTTACAGAACACACACAGGGGATCACGTCGCCGAAAGAAAGGCCAAAAAGAACAAAGGGCTGGTGAGATCTTAGCACAACAAAAAAGATACAGGTTTGGATTTTCAATGGCCAGTGTGCTTGTGTGCCAGTGGGTGAAATATTAAAATAATAATAATAAACTTTATTTGTATAGCACTTTTCAGACAGAAAATGTAGCTCATAGTGCTTTTACATTTTAGCTATACAAAATATTAGACTTAGATTAGATGATGTTGATTTCCTGAATTAATATAGTGTTATCTTATCTTATAAATAGCCTTGTTTATACAGTTGTATAAAAGCATTATCACACTTGAGATTGTCTCATAGTCATAGTACGATATCAGGCTAAAATTATAGTTGTACAAATAAAACTCTAATATTCTCAAATATATAATATTAATATTGTATATATTACAAATTCAAATTCTGAGAACTTTATTTTCCATCTGTGGAAGCAGCGTACAATACTTTAGCAACACCACATTACACAAGACAAGACATGAATTAAAAATAAGTATACATATGGCCTAAAAAATGGATTGTAATGTGGATATTTAAAAGTCTGGTGGAGGGTACAAAGCCGTATATGGTATATTTTTGTTTCGTGTGAATTATCTGAATTATTTGAAGGAAACTAAAACAAACGGGACGCTTATCAAGTCGATAGACTCCAATAGACTCTACTGAAAGATCGACTGACTGAAAAAGGTGACAAAGTGAAAAACCACAGAAGGTATGGCGTCCTTGGGAGTGGGATATGAGTACCGCTGGCTGAGCGGTGAATGTTCAGCGGTTTAATGGCGGCGATCTGTCAGAAACACTGGCAGTGCAGAAAGGACCTGACAGCCGCCCTGCGAGGAGAACACAGCTCCTCTGAAGCAGAGTCAGCGGAGAACAGATGCAGGCTCGCTAAAATTAGACACCAGGGTTTGTTTATGGCTAAAATGACAACTGTTTTTCTCTTTGACTGAATCAAAATAGCAACACAAGACAGAAACACGCAGAGAGACTGTCTCATGTCACACCCAGATTATTGGAAACAGTTACGGACGATTATCTGGATCAGTGATTCTCAACGTGTGGTCCAGGGACCGCTTGGGAGTCCTTCAAAAGGTTCCATTATTTAGTTTACAAGTCGCAAGTAGCACGGTTAGAAAACATCCAATAATGAGTGTGTGGTGTGGTGGATGGTATGATTTAAGCAGCCACACCTGTCTTGGGTCTAGTTAATTTGACCCAGGAGCAGGGGTGGCTCCACACCTGTTGTGCATCAGAGGAATCGATGAGCACAGGTTCAAATCGCCCGTCCCCACACACACGGGGAGGGAGCCTCTGTTATGACAAGATTCCATCTGCTCCTGGCTTGTTACATCTTGCCGGCAGAACTGTTACACCTGCGCCCATTGTGGGGCTGCCAGCACAGGGAAGGGACACAGAAGGGCCGGCCGAAGACGCACTGGAGCCACCAGCAGGTCGACGGACGGCCACAGCACCAGCCCTCTCCCGACTGGCAGCAGCAGCAACCAGCGGATGGCCAGTGGAGGACAGGGGGAGAAGCTTTTGTTATTATTGCTTATTGTTTGATGTGAACACCGCAATTTCCCTCCAGGGATGAATAAAGTATATATCTATTTAACACAGACCTATAAACTGTGTTGAAATAAGAGGAGGTTGGCTTCCACCTAAACACACATAAGAAAAAAAAAGAGGAAAATTTATATATATATATATATATATTTTTTTTTCCCTTCTCTTTTTTCCTGGTTTTTTTGAGGATGTCTTTACCTTTACGTCTCTGTAGAGGTGGACGGGCTCATAGTCGATGTTGTGCCTCATGAAGAAGTCGTTTACGCAGGACAGCAGCGTCATCTCCGGCAGCGAGAAGATGTCCATGTACTGCTTCATGGTGTGGCCGTGGGAGCTCTGCAGGACGAGGGTTCACGTTCAGGTGATGAAGATCCATGTGGTGATTGTGAGTGGGTCAGAGCTGTGGGGAACACACTCACCTTGCCGTAGAAGTCGCTCATGATCTCCAGGGGAACGTGGCAGCCGTCGTACATGGCGACCACTTCCTGGTCAGGTACTGGATGAAGACCCCTGCATTCGAAAACAATCAGGAGCATTTTTCAATAAATGTGGAATTTCAAACTCTTCACATGCAATTTTAGTCCTATTCAAAGAGTTCAATGGACAATTAATATGCATGCAATCAATCAGTATCATCATTTTCATTACTCACATTTAATAAACCACATAATCACAATATGAGGCGGTTTTACGGAAACAGATTAGGCCTAATCTTAGACTAAATCACACTTTTAATCTGGATGAATTGAAATGGCCTTTCTCAGTCATTGGTTTAAAATAGTCTCAGACTGGCTTCTAGAAATCTGATTTCTAGAAGGAAGATTAGAGCAAATCTAGGTCTAAGTGAAGTCTTAAATTAAACCTGGCCAGAGGCAGGTTTATTTTTGGATTAATGGATGTGGACACCAGGTCCACCTTGACAACAGAGGAAATGGATTATCTAGACTAAGACCAGCACCGAGACCAGACAGAAGGAGCCGACTAGTCCTTCACTTAGTCTAGGACTTACCCTATGTAGCTGTTTATCTCTGGTATTGCTGTGAAGGTAAGGCTCTTGCGGTTCTGATGAGCCCAATTTCATTCAGATATCTTGATGTGAGAGGTGAAGGGACCCGTTTGAAAATAGTCAAGCCCATTTACTTTTGTCAAAAAAGATTGCCGACTTTGGAGCAATGTTAGGCCCACTTCCCAGCGAGTTAGCATGACATGCTACACAGCTACGCTAGCTCCGCTCATCTAGTTTCTGTTGGAAATGAATGAAGCATACCGGTAGCTTACAAACTGATCTCGCTAGAGTTTGTCAAACACGGACTGCGCTGCGGACCCGCCGGCGGGTTCGCAGCACTAAAGGTTAAATAAAGCAACATCTCAGAAAGGCATTTTAAATTTCTGGATTAAGTTCAGTGGGATTAGTTTAGTCCCGATTTAGTTTAAACCCCGTCGGTGAAATCGTCCCTATATATTTCATCCCGGAACATGTATGTTTACTGATACCTGTACACGGTTCCCAACTGGATGTAGTGAAAAGCATCGATCTTCATCAGCAGCGCCTGAAAAGGGATTATTCAATACTTAAATGATTCAATACTGTGGGAAGCATTCAGCCTTAAGAAACTGAAAGTTTAGAGACGTCTTTCTCTCTTTCTCACCTTTTGAACGTCGTAGTGCAGACCCCGTACAGCGAAATTGGGGATGTACTTGTACTCTTGCAGGGCCTCTGGGTACTACACACAAGCAATATTAAAGGCAAGGCTGAGCATTTAGTGGAGGTAAAGCTATTAGATTTGCAGCGCAATAGAGCACAAAAACAGTGGGTTATTTGATCTGATTTCTAAACAATAGATCAATAACAATACGGTAAAACAACGAGAAGAAATGATCTATGTAAAGAATATGCTGCCTATATAATGGCCGTATGATGCAGGGATCAATACCGTCTCCCTCGGCTCTTAGCTTGTTTAAATTTATATGGGGAGGATTTGCTGAGGATGCATATTCTTCTTTTCTTCAACTACACTGGAGCTATTGAGTATAAAGAGTTTTCTTTAAGAGGGAAATTGACAATGGATGTTTAGGAAGGAGAGAGTCTGGACACACAAGGAGGAAATTGACTAGATAGACATTAATATTGACCTTTTTGTCAGAATCTGGGTGAGATAGACAAAAAGATTTCCCAAAAGACTGACGTATCCCTTTAAAAACACCTTAAGAAAAGGTAAAAGCAACTATAAACTTGAATGAAGACACACATTTACATATCACCTAACACATATAACACCCACCCTGTGCTCTGAGATGAGGATCTCGCGTGCCATGTCAAAGATCAAGGTGTGGAGGTGGCTGGAGTAGAACGCCAGCGTGTAGTCGTAGTCAAATCCATAAATCTCGATGTCCCCGAGGCTCATTTCGTTGTTGGCGAAGATGGTGTCTGGGTTCACAAAGTTTCTGGATATGATGGGGATCAACTCTGGAAAGAAGAACAGCATGTCGGACAAGATTTCCAGTCTAGTTATCGCAAATATCTGCTTATTTAGAGCTGAATACTGTATGTTGGCATATTGGAAATGAATGAAAAAGCAAATATGATCTGACAATATGATATCTATGTTGATTGGATTTTTGCAGAGGCAGCAAGTATTGCTTTGGTTGATTTTCCATTTTGAATAGTGATTCAAAATGTCGAAACAGGAAATTCTAAAAACATGGTATCACATGATTGATGGATTTCAAAAGCCCTAATAATGATAAATTGCCTAATTTAAAGTGGTAATCCCACAGATCGCCTGTGGGTCTTGGGTGGATTACGCTACAAGTCGCGGAATTCCATTGAAAATGGCAACGTTTGTTATTTTTACTCTCGTCTTTGCTCTAAGACGCTCAAACGATTTTCTCAAAAGTTTGCCTTTTTCTGATCGATTGCTTTGTTGGTTTTGTCTTTGGTCACTGGAGCTGGGACGGAAATAATTTGTGAATATCGATCCATGTCGACAGTCTACTGACCACGACTCTTATCAAATTCCCTGCGGCTGTCTTTCACACGCCTTTGCATTCTTGCCGGGAAAGGCGGACCCCGCCACTAACAACGGAAACAGCATATAGAGGAGCGCAGACATAACACAAATACATTGAATGGCTGTTTCTCATACAACCCTGACTGTGTGAATACGGAATGGATACCAAATATGGATTTGTTTTTACACAATACTCGTATGGATTACCACTTTAATCTACCACTGGAATAGCCTCGTTTGCTGCGGACAACACCGTCAGTATGTGGCCGCTGTGGGTGGCCGGTGTGTCTGTACCGTCAGTGTGCTTCTTGGTGTCGTTATAAACATCCCGCATCCACTTGGTGGTGTCCGGACCGCCCACGGAGCTGTCGCCGCTGAACACCCTGGAGCCGCAGGCGGGTTCCGGGACTCTTCTGACCCGTCTCCGGGATTCGCTGACTCCGGTCCTGTACGACCGGTTTCCGAAGAAGCCGGAGAACCTCTGAGCACAGAGTCTGGTCTTTGGAAGGACGGGTAGCGATAGAGCCCGGGAGGCCATGTCTGCCGCCTCTGCCTCCGCCTCTGCCGCCTCCTCTGCCGCTTCCTCTGCCGCCTCCTCTGCCGCTTCCTCTGCCGCCTCCTCTGCCGCTTCCTCTGCCTGCGCTCGGGCGGACGCACGCGGCTCCTGGTCTGTATTGTATTGTAAACGTAAACACACACACACACACGCCACGCTGTCCGTCTGCCGCCGTCACGTGACGTCACTTCCGTATCGGGCCGTCCGACCCAGACGTCAACACATAGACGCCGGCATTGGCCTTTGTATCGTACGTCAGCGTCGCCGCCATATTGGAGCGGGCAAGACCGGCCCGTAAACAAATACGAGTAAACGGGGGAGCTGTATCGTTTACGTTTCACAACCTATTTCAATGAGTCGTTTTTATATTCAAGGGTTTATGATTTTTTTCTACTGCACGTAGATCATGGATATAAAAACGACCCGTTGAAATCGGTTGAGAAATGTAAACGTTATAGTTTTTATCCAGGAAAACCGCCGCTCCCCCGTTTACTTGCATTTGTTTACAGGCCAGTCTTGCCCGCTACAATATGGCGGCGACGTTGACGTCTCGCAGCAACGAGCCGAAGTGTGTCTATGTATATACGTCTATGGTCCAGCCCAGTCAGCGGGAGTTGCTGCCCAGACGGAGATACTTTCATATTAAATATATTTTTTACTTGTAATAATACTGTCACCGTGCACTAGGCAATGAATAAAGAAATCACGAGTTAATTAAAATATTTAAATGTATTTCTTTTTTTTAATAAATGAGTGGTGGAAGAATTACTCCGAGCTTTTACTTAAGTGAAAGTACAAATACCTTGATACAAGTAAAAGTGAAAGAACCACGTTGACATTTCTACTTCAGTAAAAGTATTTAAGTACTTACTCTTAAATGGAGTTAAAGTATTAAAAGTAAAAGTACTTGTCATATCTAGTGCCCTGACACAGTCTAATATTTTCTGTCTTTCTTTATACAGATGAGTGCTCAAATAAATAATAGTAAAGTTGGTTTACTAGTAATTTACTAATATATGCAAATATAAATATAAATCCTGATTTTAAAAAACATTGAAAATAACGTGACTATTAGAAATGTAATAAAGTAAAAATTATAGATATTTGCTTTGAAGTGTGGTGGAGTCGAAAGTCTCTGAATATGCATTGTGTTTAAACATCAGCTGATCACAAATGTAAATCAAATCAAATTTTCTTCCCATACAATATAATATTTACTTATTTGTAATTAAATGGATTCTGCTTGTTTGCTTTTTTTTATTCTAACCTTTTTTGATAGTCTGCTATTATTGAAAAACACACACATGTTGTCTATAAAATGTATTATGATTATTATTATTATGATTATTATTATTATTATAATAATAAAAAAGTTTACGTTTGTGCCACAGGTTTGACGTGATTCCTAGAGATTCGTGCTATTATGTTAATTTCACAAATGTAAACCCAACTTGAGTACTTTGGTGTGTGCCTAAATTAACTCTCAGCTGAATTCACTCAGCACTGAAGAGTGGTTTCTAAAAGGTGGACAGAGGAGGATCATCCTCCACAAGCACTTCGCACTTAAAAATTTAAGAAAACCAATAAACTCCATATTTTACGTTGATAGAAGTTTCCAGACCTGGTAACGGGGGGGAGGGGATGGTCCTTATAATAAATCCTTATAATAACATCCATTCTCAGCCAATGGTATCCAGCCACGATTTTCGGGTGTCGAGTGTGTGCGGAAGATTCCTATTGGCCGACCGCTCCCACGCTCCGCGCTCCCATTGGCCGTCGGCTTATGCGTGGTGCGCTGCCATTGGTCAGTTTCCCGGGGTTCGCTAAAAGAGGGTTGGTCCGGCGAGGAGCGGCGGCCTGTCATTCCTCTTCCCGGTCGGCGGCGCTGCACGCACGGAGCACGGAGCCCCAGCTCGTCCTTTTGTTCCGGGAGCCGGAGATAAACAGCGGTGTCTTCTAGTACAACACGCCGGAGAATGCAACGTTTCTGGGTCGTGGGTCTGCTCTGCGCGCTGCTGGCGTTCGGTGAGTCTCCCAGGAAGCCGCCGTCCCCAGTGTTTGGCTAAGCTAATGCGCGCGCTGCGGGCTAACGCTAGCTTGGCTGGCTCCAGGTTCATTCACGGCGCGAACCCGGGAATCCGGACTCCGGCCGGGGACGGGCTTTGGACGGTTTGGGTGGTTGTTCGGCTGCGTTGAGCGGCGGTTTAAA
>OMKR01057611.1:25474-38025 GCA_900302355.1 Cyttopsis rosea
TTTAAACGCCCCGCAGCCGCGTCCTGGAAGGTTCCTCACGTCACGCGGAGCCTCCTCATGACCCCTCACCTGCTCGCCCGCCGCCCGCAGCCCTTTACTTTGACTTCCACAGATTGGAAATCTAACCCACCTCACTGGGTTCCACTCAGTTCATCAAGTCTTTATCTTTTCTTTAATTTTATTTAAATCCTCTATTCTATCTTATCTTATATATTTCACATCTTATTTTTGTGTCATTATTTAAAAATATTTTTTTGTATTATTATTTTTTATTTTTTCAAAAAATATATATTTTTTAATTTTCCACCTCCAGTGAGTTTATTTTAACCCCAGACCCCTCCTTGCTTCTCTGCAGCCGCAGTCCAGGCAGAAGACGAGCAGCTCGACGTCGATGGAGCTGTGGAGGAGGATCTGGGGAAAAGCCGAGACGCATCCAGGACCGATGACGAGGTGGTGCAGAGGTAGGTTGCAACGTGTAGGCAAGGCAGGTTTGTTTGTACAGCACATTGCCTGCACACGCGCAATTCCGAGTGCTTTTCATAAGGGGTATGAAATAAAAAGGGCAGGATATTAAAAGCGCCGAAATAAAAAGCTAAAAATGTATAAAGATGCTAAAGTGCAATAAAAAAAATTTTTTAATCCCATGCCTACACACTTTAACATGGCAGGACTCCAACCCCCACCCACTTTAGTGTGTGTACACTGTCGGACAAAGCCTTTACTTTACAAGGTCAACGTATCAGACCCCGTTCACAGGAACAGAGCGGCACGGCGACGACCTAAAACGCAATGGTGGCAGATTTTTAGTATTGCAACATTTCCTTTATTGCTCAGCAAGTTGTGAGACAGATTGTCGGAGTATGTAAATCTGTCTTATTCCCCAGAGATGAGTGTTCAGTTAGGCCCGTTGTTGGAAATCCGAGTTGATTAACATGATTTCTTTTTTCCTCTGTCCACAGGGAAGAGGAGGCTATCCAGCTGGATGGGTTGAACGCGGCACAGATCAAGGAAATCCGGGAAAAATCCGAAAAGCACGTCTTCCAGGCCGAGGTCAACAGGATGATGAAGCTGATCATCAACTCCCTCTACAAGAACAAGGAGGTGAGCAGTAATGCCATGATATAACGTATGCCTTGCATTGTATCTAGATTGTGTATAGACATTTTTTACTTTGCTTCACTGGTGATGAACAGCTTTTAAGGAGTAATTTCACCTCTTGGATTGAGCCTACACCCATTGCACTATTTAGAAAAATGCACAGAAGTGGGTGAGTTTATTTTTTTTCTTTACATTTCTTTTTAAATTGGTGACTTGGAGAACCACTATACACTAATATGCATCCTCCCTGCACGCATTGTGCTCATTTCAACTGGTAGATGGCACTAAGCTACACTTACTATCGGTAATGCTGATTTGAAAACGTTAATATTACTAGTGCAGTTCCCACTGAAAACATGCCCGGTCGGAATGGGCAGATGGCTTGGCCTGGTATTGCCGCTTGCAGGATTCCAATCCCTGCCCCCGCTCGATGCTGTTTATTAATATTACATGTGTCGTGTGTCCGATTTGCACCAAATTGGACAGTGCATGTCCTTGGTTCCCCAGCAATACACCCGCCAAGTGTGAAGTAGATCGGATGAATGGTTGTCGAGATTATCAAAGGATATGCATACATGGGTTCAGAACGAGCAAATAAGTACAGAGGACCTTTCTCCTCCCGCCCTCCCTTCAATCCTCTATCCTTCTCTCCTTCCCTCCCTCCTTTCATTCTTCCTTCCTTCTTCCATCCTGCAGTGACGGTTAAAAACATGTCCGTTCGGCCTTATTAGTTCTGGCTAATAAGGACACAGGACCTTCCTTCCTCCCTCCATTCTTCTATCCTTCTCTCATTCTGTCCTCCCTTCCATCCTTCTTCCTTCCTGTCTCCCCCCTTCTTTTCTCCTTCCTTCCTGCCTTGGCCCCTCCCTTTCTTCCTTCTTTGTCGAGGTAATTGTACAGACTGAGATTACTTGCTTTTATAGATGGATGACCAGGATTGGTGTGTTTCATTAAAAAAAGAGTCATATTTCAGTTTACAGCCCAAAAAACATGTAGTCATCAGTACCTCTTCAATAATGTAAAGTTGTGTTTTCCTAGATCTTCCTCAGGGAGCTGATCTCCAACGCCTCGGATGCTCTGGATAAGATCCGCCTGCTGTCGCTAACCAACGACGACGCTCTGGCTGCCAATGAAGAGCTGACCATTAAGATCAAGGTGCAAGAACGGATCCAGATTTGTTTCTTTATTCGTTATCGATTTCATTTTATTGACCTGGTTACTGTCTCTCTCTGACCTCCAGTCAGACAAGGAAAGGAACATGCTCCACGTCACAGACACAGGCCTGGGGATGACCAAGGAGGACCTGGTGAAGAATCTGGGCACCATCGCCAAGTCGGGCACCAGCGAGTTCCTCAGCAAGATGACGGAGATGCAGGCGGAGGGCCAGTCCACCTCGGAGCTGATTGGACAGTTCGGCGTGGGCTTCTACTCGGCCTTCCTCGTGGCCGACAAGGTCATCGTCACCTCCAAGCACAACAATGACACGCAGCACATCTGGGAGTCGGACTCCAACGAGTTCTCAGTCATTGAGGACCCGCGAGGGGACACGCTGGGACGAGGAACCACTGTCACGTGAGTGCACCCTTAGATGCTGAATGTTGACGATGGGTATGTCAAGATCAGGAAGTTTTCTTTTTTGTTCATTTTATGCCACTATCACAGTATATGCTTGCCATAAAAAAGATGGGTATATACATAGATACTTTATTCATTCCCTGATAGAAATTGCGGTGTCACAATAACAATAAAGTAATAAAAAATAAAATGGCAATCTGCAGTAAAACAAAATTGTCTGAAGTAATGGAAATATACAATAAACCAAAAAATTGGGAATATACAACAATAAATATCAACCTAAAAATTGACAAAAACAACAATAAAAAGTGTCATTTATTGGCAATTAACATGAAACTAGCTACTAAAACTACTAAAAAAAATTAGCATGTAAAACAAAAGGGTTTTACATTTTTAAGATATTTTCCAGTGGAACAAGCGTGTCATTGGCTTTGGTTTCTGTTTCTAATTTCCAGCTTGGTGCTGAAGGAAGAGGCCTCCGACTACCTGGAGCTGGAGACAATCAAGAACCTTGTCAGGAAGTACTCTCAGTTCATCAACTTCCCCATCTATGTGTGGGCCAGCAAGGTGATTCTTTCAGATACTTCATTCTTTTTGTATTTTTACTGTGTATTTACATACATAAATGGGTAAATGTTTGGTTGTAAATCTGTCCGTTCTCCTCAGACTGAGACGGTCGAGGAGCCCATCGAGGAGGACGCCGAGGCAGAAGAAAAGGAGACGCCTGAGGAGGAAGCCGAGGTGGAAGAGGAGGAGGATGACAAAGACAAGCCCAAGACAAAGAAGGTAAGAAGTTCCTGCAATTTGAAACCAGGAAACCTTAATGTGATACCTTAGGGCAGTGTTTCTCACCTGGTGGGTCACGATCCTAAAGTGTTGTGAGTTCTTAAAATAAATAAATAAATAAAAATAAAAACACAATCAAGAATCTATATAAATATTTTCGATGCTGAGCTTTTATTTAGAAATGGCTTTCCACATCAAACCTAACAAAAGCATAGTGGATTATTGTCATTTTTATTAATTCTAAATAACAATGGTTTTGTATTGTGACTTCAGGATAAATGTGGCTCCTAGGCCTACTGTAGAACAGTTGTGAGACACTGCTTTTTGGTCTTTATTGGCTTTTTCTTTTTAATAAACGTAGAAGCTCTAGTGTTAAACTGAACTTGTGTGTTTTAGGTTGAAAAGACTGTTTGGGACTGGGAACTGATGAACGACATCAAGCCAATCTGGCAGAGAGTGGCCAAGGAGGTGGAAGAGGACGAATACACTGCTTTCTACAAAACCTTCTCAAAGGTCGGCAGAACCTTCATGTTCTCTCTGTCCGCATCACTATTATTACATCATAGTTGCATCATTTAGCAAAATTGTTGGATTCCATAATTGTGATTGTGTCCATATTTAAGGGAAATTTCAAGTTGGTGTTCAACAAAGTGCAAAATGCAAATTGGGGCATTTCCGTCAGTTAAGTTGAGAAACATGAACTGAAAGTTAGAAACGGACACCATACCCAGTGGCACCCATGTTCCACTGAAAAAGGAATAAAACATATAAAAAAAAACTTGTTTTACATGCAGTGCATAACTGATAACTGCATAACTTTATTTTGAACTACTGTAGAGTTCTGTAGTGTGTAATCATTTTGTAAAAATCTATTGTTTCCACGTGTGAAGTGTGTATTATTCCACTGTTATAGCGTTACACTATGATGGTGAAATAAAATGAACAAAAGACAATTCAGAGCAATTAGCCTTTCGTAATTTGGATTTTCAGCAGCTTAACAATAGTGTTTCCTTCATGCAGGACAGCGACGATCCCCTGGGCCACATCCACTTCACTGCTGAGGGCGAGGTCACCTTCAAGTCCATCCTCTTCGTGCCCGCCACCGCTCCACGTGGGCTGTTCGATGAGTACGGATCCAAGAAGAACGACTACATCAAGGTAACTGCCCTGCTGTGTTTTTTAGGAACGGGAACTGGTATTTGGTTTTGCAGTGCAAGTGATTTTCCTTTTTTAAACTTTTTCTCCTAACAGCTGTTTGTCAGGAGAGTCTTCATCACTGACGACTTCAACGATATGATGCCAAAATATCTCAACTTTGTCAAGGGAGTGGTGAGTCTTATTAGATTTTTTTTTTTTGTTCTGCTGGGGCACCCAAATTGTAGCAGATTTTGATTGTTGGATATGATTTAGTGTCTATACTCTAGATCTAGACATTACAGTGAAACTAAGATCTAAACAGTCATACCGTTCAAGAATCTGTAAAGGTGCTAATGTCTTGTCAAAGTTTAAATATTAATAAATTTGCTGGGAACCCTCTGGTACTTCTTGAATAGCGCTTGGGGATTCACAGCATGTTGTTAATGGCTGTTCCTCCGGCTAGGTGGACTCTGACGACCTTCCCCTCAATGTGTCCAGAGAAACTCTACAGCAGCACAAACTGCTCAAGGTGAGGCTGCTGTTTTAAGAAGAAACGTAACTTTGTTTCTAGTCTGATGGGGTGAAAAAGCAGAGGTAGAAATTCCGGGTTGTGAAAGTAAACGTCCACTTTGGGATTTTGACTCAACTAGGTTCATTTGAATATGGAAAAGAAGAAAATGGCAACAAATTAAATTTTCAAATTAAACTCCCACACACCGTCCACTTACAAAGAAGGTCAGACCTACTGTGATGAAACAGGAACGTTAGTTGGAATGCATATGATTTGCAGTAGACGGTATGTGGCATGTTCACTCATTTTAATTTTCTTTCTCCTACAGCCTATAATGGAAATTATTGCTAGGTGTGCAAAAAGTGTTTTCTGCTAAGCGAATAAACTTAAAAATGTATCTTCATTATTAAGTTCAACCCTGTTGACTTGGCCTCCTGCCTCTCCATCCGCCTGACTCCAAATCAGATTCTAAGCCAGATGAGTGCGAGTCGGGTTTTCTTTGCTTGAATCATCTCAGACATTTTCTCCTGGCTAGACGAATGGACTCGCTTAAATCCACGACTGAATTGTGCTCTTGGGATGCGATGCACTGTTTACGGCTGTCTCAGTGAATGGGGCACTGGGTCACCTGCTCTGATGTTTCCACATGATGGCATGTTAAGTAGCACTGTGCTCTTGTTGTTGAAGTACCGTGCACTATTGGTTGTGCACTATACGTTTGCTATTGCTCAATAGTGGCAGTCCTTGAATGTTCTGCACTCATAGCCAAACATTATTGGAAATGAATGGATGACCAACCCCAGTCTAACCTCACAGCGGTAATTTGACCGCGGAGGGTTTATTCTTTGGCATTTCTGAAATTACTTGTAAAGAAGTCGATGAAATCACTCAAGTCAGCTGAATTTTATTAGCACAAGGTCTGCAAAACAGAGGGGGGAGCGGTGCATTACGAGAGATTCATCCGATGGTTGGGATTGTCTATAAACTTGGACGCTTTTAACCCTTGTTGCTTGATTTCACAAAAAAACGCCCCCAAAAGTTGTTTTGAAATAGAATTTATTATTCATAATGCCATGGCACACAATAAAAATGTGCTGTCTTTGCTGACAAATGTCTTCTTCTAATGTTGTTAGTCTTGTGGTTCATGAAGAGATTGAAACTTCAAAGCATAAAATGGCAATTTATCTAACTAAAAACTTTATCTCGACCCCGACCTCAGGTCATCCGCAAGAAGCTGGTGCGCAAGACCCTGGACATGATCAAGAAGATCGCCGAGGATCAGTACAACGAGAAGTTCTGGAAGGAGTTTGGCACCAACATGAAGCTGGGTGTGATCGAGGACCACTCCAACCGGACGCGACTCGCCAAGCTGCTGCGCTTCCAGACGTCGCACAGCCAGACGGAGCTGTCCAGCCTGGAGCAGTACGTGGAGCGCATGAAGGAGAAGCAGGACAAGATCTACTTCATGGCCGGAACCAACCGGAAGGAGGTGGGTCACAGGCCAGAGAGATATAGCGATATCGTGCTTTAATAATGGATATCGGATATGAATAATGGATATTGTATCGCGCAATATATAATATAGTTAAGCATTCTCTTCAAGGCTTTATTACAGCAAAGTAATGCACACCGAAATCCCAGACGATAGATATAGATAGATGAATGGATAGATGGATAGATGGATAGATGGATAGATGGATAGATGGATGGATGGATGGATGGAGGGATGGATAGATGTATAAATAAAAATTAGTCTCGTGTGATGAGACTAGAGACTAACTTGTTCTAAACGACGCTTCCACCTGCTTGGTCATAATATGCACATTACTGATGATTGTTCTTTAAATATTTATGGTGTGTAAATATCTTATGAAGGCACCGATAATGGTCCCCAAAATACCCTAGAATAATCAATAGAGATATTCGGGTCAGGAAAAATTATTAAATTACACAATTTTACACAAGTTAAACAAATACTAGGATATTCTGAGGATATTGCCATGACTCAAGTAAGGAGAAAATAGGCCCAGAACTAAATGGAATAACTCGACTTTCAAATTGAATTTTGCTCAATAAAGTAAAAATGTAATTATGGGGGGATTATTTTTCTGATACAAACTTGGTCTTAAATTGAGATAAAACAAGGTTGTAAAAGGTCTTGAACTGGTCTCGTCTCTCCTCCAGGCGGAGTCGTCACCCTTCGTGGAGCGGCTGCTGAAGAAGGGCTACGAGGTGGTGTACCTGACTGAGCCGGTGGACGAGTACTGCGTGCAGGCGCTGCCCGAGTTCGACGGCAAGCGCTTCCAGAACGTGGCCAAGGAGGGAATCAAGTTTGAAGAGAGCGACAAGGCCAAGGAGAAAAGGGAGGCGCTGGAGAAGGAGTACGAACCCCTCACCACCTGGATGAAGGACAAGGCTCTGAAGGACAAGGTGGGGAAACGGGAGACTAATTATTTAAATAATAATACAGAATTAAGCGTGTTCTAACGGGTGACATTTACCCTCTATTCTAATTGTTAAAGTGTTAATCCATTTGATTACTTTGTTTAAAAACTGCCATATTTGATACTTAAATTAGCTGGCACTTTATAAGAAACGGCAATGCAATGTATTTGCGTTATGCATGTGCTCCTCTATATGCTGTTTCCATTGTTGGTGGCAGGGTCCGCCACACACACAAGAAGTGAAAGCAAGCCGCAGTGAATTTGGTACACCAGCATAGCTGGATGGACATGCAACAAAAATATCCCCACCACCTAGTGTCCAAGAAAAGTAAATTACAATCTTATCTATGGCAAGAAGGCAAACATGGAGAAAAGAAAGTGATGAGGGTAAACCTAGGTTTTGTTTTTTGTTTTCTCCCTACAATGGCTATATGACTCAAATTTCCTTTCTTCCCGCCACAGATTGAGAAGGCCATCCTCTCGCAGCGTCTCACTAACTCCCCCTGCGCTCTGGTTGCCAGCCAGTACGGCTGGTCAGGAAACATGGAGAGGATCATGAAGGCCCAGGCCTACCAGACGGGAAAAGACATCTCCACAAAGTGAGTGATGCCAAAACCTGCTGCGAGCCAGGAGAGGAGGGGAAGTCTGGTGCAAATGTAAAACATGTCTCTGCATGTCAGTGGATCTGGATCACACAGAATTGGACAATCTGTTAATCAAGTTCATTCATTTAAAATGAGTGTCTGACCACTGCGTCCTTGCATTGGTTTTCCTACTTTTGCACTGAAAATGCCTCTAAACCGGTTATCATGAAACTGACTGAAATAAAAAAAAATTGGTTAAGGAAGACGAAATGTAGACTATTATGAAAAGTCTACATAAAAAATTTAATTTACTATAACAATGAAAATTTGTCTTTCAATATGAAATGTGTTTTTTTTTTTAATATATATTTCAGTTATTACGCAAGCCAGAAGAAAACCTTAGAGATAAATCCCAAACACCCTCTGATCAAGCAGATGCTGAAGCAGATCAACGTAAGTCTTGACCGCGAGCTCCCTCCTATCGTAACTATTTAAAAGCCCTATGGGCGCTCCGTGTCTCACCTGTCCCTCTGTCCCTCCAGGACAACGCTGAGGACCAGACGGCTGAGGACCTGGCCGTGGTTCTGTTCGAGACGGCCACGCTGCGGTCGGGATACCAGCTGACCGACACCAAGGCCTTCGGGGACCGAATAGAGCGGATGATGCGGCTCAGCATGAACGTCGACCTGGACGAGCAGGCGAGTCGCACGGTCCTCTGAGATGAATGTACAGCGAGGGACGGGCGTCTCGTTCCAACCTGTTGCGGATGAAAAGGGGCGGGGCTTAGTAGTTAACCCACAGGCTGTCTTCCATAAAGATTGTTATTTGCGTATTCTAACAAACGCGTTTCCACTTCAGCAGACATTAGGGCTACACTAATGGCTTTGGCTGACGACTTAACTTGTATTGGGTTAGCCAACAAGTTGTTAGCTGTTTACTAAGTGATGACCCCATCTACACTGTTTGTTTTTTGCTCCTCGCCGCACGAGCACTTCATCTCAGCACTTTTCTGAGTGAACACAAGCCCCAACAGTGTTCAGTTGAGTGGGTCCAGTATATTTACTGTTGCATCCCCAGTTTATATTCTATTATTGTAACTGGTATATATTTTCTTGAGCGAAAAGTATGTTTTTCCATGCTTTTTGTCCATCGTACCCAGATTCAGATCAATTTCATCCTTGTTTCCAGAACTGAGTTATTGGCGGGTTGCATGCTGTGTGTGTTAAAGCTCAATGTGTTGCTTCAGATGGGATCAACTAGCCTAGCTTGTCTGAAATGAGGGAAATGCAGCTTCCAGCATCAGATAAACTGATACAACTTAAGTCTTTATGACGAGTAAAAATTAAAAACGAGATCCTGGTTTGAAACGCAGCTATCTTCTGAACTACTTCTTTGACTATAAAACCTGTCCCTTGAATGTTGATGCAGTTTGATAATTTCTCATGTGAGTACAGTGATGGTTTGGGCACCAGTTTGCTGAGTTTCTAAGAAGCTGCTTCTCTCTGCAGATCGAAGAAGAGCCGGAGGAGGAACCCGAGGAGCCAGCGGAGGAGGCTGAGGATGAGGAGGAAATCGCAGATGAGGAAGATGAAGAAACGGTGAGAGAACTTAGAAACTCAAGTTCAAAAACCTATTTTATTCCAACGGATGTTTTCAGTTTGTCTCCCTCTCTCATGACTCTTCCCCTTCTCCTTCCAGGCAACAACAGATAAAGATGAGCTGTGAAGCACTGAATGAGGGGGGGGTGATGGAGGACTGGACCTGGAGCAGACTGAGGCCGATGTCACCGCGGCAACACGCTCCTGCGGAGTCCCTGGGTTGGGGTTTTATAAAGCGAGCGTTTGTTTTGTTTTAGGTTTATTTTTTATTTTTTACATTCCTCATGACTGTAAATTTGTTAATATTTAACTGACCGTTTATGAAAAAAAAGAAGATCCGATCCCGTCTCTTGATCAAATAAATGTTTCCTGGGAAAAAAAATAGCTGTGTTTTTGCATTTATGCTTGTTTTTGCTTATGTCCGACCCTAATATGCACCATTATTGGCCAAATTTTTTTCCTTTTCCTCCCCTCGTTGACAAAGGCCTTTAGATCATGTCGGCTACTGCAAACTTGTTAAGAATTAACTTAAATTTTAAAGGATTACCTGACATTTGGAAATGTTCAGAGTACCATGTATAACTTCAAATTTACTGAAATGGATATTTTATTAGTCATGCTTCAAATCTGGTTCTCGGTTTAAAGAAATCACTCAACAAAGGAGTTTCTGTGCAGAGAACAATGACGTTCCATTGTACTACATCATTAGACCCGGTAGGTGGTGCTGCAAACCCAGTACTGATTTTAAGGCAGATGTCCACATTCCCACAGTAAAGACCCAGATTGCTCCAGGGATGTGAACTGGTTTTACTCGTTTTGGGAAAGTTTAGCACTTAAAAGGTGAAATTCTACTGGTGAGCAACATTACAATTCTGAGCATCTATCATCACCATGTCACTTTTGTGCTTTTCTGCATCGTTCTATGTTGTTTTAGTCATTTCTGATCCTACTTTGAGGGTGTTTATTTAATGCAGTCTGTCTTATCGCGTATGGATTAGGTGTTGCTCTCATATTTAGATAAAATGACAGATCTTTTCAGACTTTGCTCGAATGGAGAATGGCAATTTCAGCCTTAAGCAGAGGCGGAAACAACAAAGTACTTGATTGCTGCACTTTTTACATTATTTTAAGTATGTACTTAAATATATTTGTTCTCAGTTGACTGACACCCCCTGTACTATTTAGCTTGTAAATTCCTGTATAACCAGCATGATATAATCTGCATGAGCCCTGGGTAAGAGTCGTTTTGTGTCATTGTATTTCAGTAACGGGTGCTTCTTCCACCACTGGACTTAAACGCCTAAGTTTTATTTTCTTTATTTCTGCATGGGGTCTCTCTGGGGCAGGAACCCCCCGCCCTGCTCACACACACACCGTGCACTGACCCTAAAACCCTGACCTGCTGGCTCTGACATTTTGGAGTGTAACTGGTCTGTCAGGGCTCCATTAGAGGTCAGGTCCCCCTGCACCTCCCAGACTCCACCTGAGCAGGATGCAGGCTGACAGATGTGGGCCACTGGGTGGAGGGGGAGAGAGGAGGAGGTGAAACAATGAGGATGGAGGAGGAGGTGAATCGCTGAGAGGGGGAAGATGGCAGAGAAGGATGGCGGAGGAGAAACACTGAAAGGGGATGGAGATGGTCCTGTCTTATCCTTGGAATAGATGTCTGAAATAACATTTTGAGCAGATCTTTTTGAGGTTCAGTAGCAGTCCCCAGACAGCAGCCGGTATGAGGGTCAGGTTTATTGGGTTTTCTAACTGAAGAATAAGAAATGGGTCAGAGTATTAAAGCGCCACAGTCTAATATTATGATAACTTGGGACTATAGGCTGATAAAGATCAATAAAGATGGGAAAGGTTAAACGGTCAACATTTCTAGCCTGATTAGAGTCCTTGGGCCCCTTTTCCATTTTAATTTGAAATGAATTGACAATTGATTTTATATTTTTTCATTTTTCAATTTTATCTTTATTTAAATTGAGTCTGAGTCATGTGGATTGTAGTCAGACATCATACTTTAAATTACCCTCAGAATCTGAATTGTATACGTCAATATTGTACCAAGATGACGTTGCAACATTGAAAATGATTAAATCAATTCTCTTAAAGGTGCAGTATGTAGGATTTAGCGACATCTAGCGGCGAGGTTGCAAATTGTAACCAACTGACCCCTGACCCTCCCCTTCCAAGCGTGTCGGAGAATCTATGGTGGCTGCGAAAAAAGTCCCTCTGTAGAGCCAGTGTTTGGTTTGTCCGTTCTGGGCTACTGTAGAAACATGGCGGCCTCCGTGGAAGGGGCTCCAGCCACCATGGAGATATAAACGGCTCATTCTAAGGAAACGAAAACACAACAATTCTTATTTTCATGGGATTATACACTAATTAATACATACTTATGAATATTATATTCCACTTCTGCCAGGTCTGTTCTGCTAGATGCCACTAAATTCTACACACTGCATCTTTAAACCAAACCTGTCCCGATATATTCTTATATCTCTTATCTTTTCTTATTTTTTCATTGAACAAAATGGATGTGTATATACAGTGGTGTGAAAAAGTGTTTGCCCCCTTCCTGATTTCTTATTTTTTTGCATGTTTGTCACACTTAAATGTTTCAGATCATCAAACTAATTTAAATATTAGTCAAAGACAACACAAGTAAACACAAAATGCAGTTTTTAAATGAAGGTTTTTATTATTAAGGGAGAAAAAAAATCCAAACCTACATGGTCCTGTGTGAAAAAGTGTTTGCCCCCCCTGTTAAAACATAACTTAACTGTGGTTTATCACACCTGAGTTCAATTTCTCTAGCCAC
>OMKR01057614.1:2673-16394 GCA_900302355.1 Cyttopsis rosea
GTGGGCCGCTGGGGGGGGGGGGGGGGACCCCGGGGGGGGGGGGGGGGGGTAGGGGGGGGGGGCACCGGAGACAGACCAAGAAAAGGAAGTGCTGCAGCTGATGAAAGGGAAGTTGGAGGAGTAAAGGGATGGTATCCCTGGGCATGGTGTAGGGGAGGTCCCAGAGGTGGCCCAGTTGGAGGTCCAAACCTCTGGGTTGGTGGAGCAGGTGAAGAATGAGCCATGGAGCCCATGCTGGGAGGGGTGGAGGACTGTGTTGAAGGATAGTAAGCAGTGGCTCCAGAGAACCTGTTGTTTGCCGAGGCTGAATGAGAAGCAAAAGGAGTTGGTTGAAACTGAGTCTCCCCCCACTCATGAGGGGTGGAGGAACACTCTTCATATTTTCCCCCTAATGTCATAGTAAGACTCTGCATCTGTTTGGCCTTCTCTAAAACCTCCAGTTCCTGCTGGTCCAAGAAGCTCTCATATTCACATACTCCTTTGTAGCTGCTGAGTGGCTCCAAGCTTGAAGCCCGGGCAGGAGATGGGGAATTAATCCATTCCGATTCAGTAGAGCCAAGTCCTCTGCTGCACTGCTCTTCCATCTTGGATGCAGAATAGCCAGTTTCTCTTTCAGCTGAAAAAGATGTCTGCTTCAGTGTGTGGTGTTTCTCCTGGGCTAGGCTGCCCAGCTTGGAGATGTCCCCTGTAGTCAGGGTCAGGCCGATGGTTCTCAGCAGGCTATGAATCTTATTGTAAGGTTCAAAGTTGCTCCCAGTGTCTTCAGTAGTTTTCTCCAGAGGGAAACGTTTGGGACTTGTTGCTCTCTTCCCTATTTCAAGATGTCCGCGGTTTGCAGACTGGTTTGATTGTAGTCCCAAGATCCGAGAGAAGCCACTACCATCTTGGATGGCCCGTTCATGGGGCAGCAGGCCATCGTCAGGCAGTTTGTTACTACATTGGAGGTTGTCATCATCACTCTTCTCCAATGCTGGAGGTTGAAGACAAGCCTCTGCTCTTTTGTTAAGGACATCCAGGAAGGGGTTGAAATTGGCCCTCTGAGTTGGCGGTGCCTGGACTGGGGAAGGTTTGGGAGAAGGACTCTTGGGTGGAGAATCTATGGGAGATGGTGGTCTGAAGGCCATTTGTCTGAAGGTAGGTTGTGGTTGGATGGGCTGAATTGAGAGGGTAGCAGCTTGATGGGTGGAGACAGGCACTGGGGCGTTCTGAGGAGGTGGTTGAGAAGCAGGAGGCACAGCGAGTCCCTGTAGGGACTCTGGATTGCTGCTCTTGGCCAGAGGCGGGTCGTACTGAGGATCATATGGTCTGGCACCATAGGGTTGGTCAGTATACTGGTCTTCATACGATTCGTCATAAACATCATAGCGATCTGTGTAAGTACCACTACTGTAGGGACGGTCGCCAGAAGGACGATCGCCATAGGGACGATCGCCATAGGGACGATCGCCATAGGGACGGTCACCATAGGTACGATCACCATAGAGTCGATCATCAGACGGGCGGTCCGCATTGGGCCTATCGTATGGACGGTCTCCATAGGGACGGTCTCCGTAAAGACGGTCACTGTATGGGTCACCATAAGGAGGACGGTAAACTCTCTCATACTGATAATATGATCTTTCAGGATTACCAGGAGGAGAACGGTAGCGGTAGTCCAGGCCTTCTTCCCGTTTCTTTAGAATGGATCGGGCTGGTTTATATTCTGTGAGTGGCACATCGATCCGGCCATGGTCGTAGTCTATGCATGTCCTCTGTGATGGGTCCGCCCCCCTGGTCTCCACCATCGCCTTCCTGTAGGCGATCAGCTCATTTAGTTCGTCGAGCTCCTTCTTTTTCCTAACCAGCTCGTTATCCACCACACCTCCTTGCTCCCTAATCCTCCTCTCCGGCTCCTTGCTGGTCTTGCTTCTCTTCCTGCTGGGTCGGTCCTTAATCCTCTCCCTGCTGTGACTCCTGCTACGACTCCTGCTGCGACTCCTGCTGCGACTCCTGCTGCGACGACGAGACCGCTCTTGGCTATGGCTACGCCTGTAGCTGCGTTTTTCTATGCAACGCCCATAATGATCTCTGACTGGACTCCTGTTTCTACTCCTGCTCCTGGAGCATCTACGGTGACTGGAGCTGTAATCCTTGCGTCCCATGCTGGCTTTGCTGTCCTGGGCTCTCAGGTTTTTAACTACAGCCTTCATCTTGTCCGTCTCCGCTTTGGTTTTGCTGAATAGAGAGAAAACAGCACACTCTGGTCATTGCCTGCTAGGAAACCTATATAATCTGCACAATGTAAGGGACATTATCCAAAGGTGTTCATGTAGATGTTAATTGTCTGAATCCTAATGATGTACACCTTGAAGGTCATTATACTGCCTACACCATTGACCATTTGGCAAAAAAGGACTATTAGTTTATATTTTCATGCAATTTGCATTCAAAATGTGAAGTAGAAAATAAGACCCCTGAGGACGTGACTAATACCTGGAACACAATCATTACAATCTCATAATTAAAAATATAATTGTAATAGTGTAAGAGTGTTTGCTTGATACTGTTGTGGTTAAATATGAACCTAAATAATTAGATGTGTGTATCACATAATTAGAATGTATGTATACACTCTGGCCACAGCTGAAGATATTGCAATGTGTGTGAAAACCTTGAACAAAAAACCCTGTCAGCAAAAAGCCAAAAATAGGTGTTTAGCGGGGGCCGAAAAACCTTTGGAAAAAGCCTTGTTAGCTACAGGCAAGATAAAGATGTCCTCCAGGTGAACTCAAAATACAACCACTGGGCTAAAAAATACAGCCAAAGGCTGTTTAAAATAAGCGCGAGAGGCAGTATCTTATCAAGGTTAACACGACTCAGGCTAAAAAAAAGGAGGAAACAAATGTATAAAAGACGAACTAAAAACTAAAGTAAGATCAGTTCGGTCCTGGGACCAACTCAGGGTTTATTGTTGTGTTTGTTTGGCAAATATTACAATAAATCTTTTGGCATCAGATTCTGCATGATTCCAGTGTTTTTCTTCTAAGATTTTGAGACCAGAACAGATCGAGCAACATCCAAGAATCCGGACCTTGTTGTCCACGTCAATACTACAGTAAGGACGATTCTATGAGCCAGCAAGCCAATGTTGTACTAGCAAGCCCCACTACCTTACTACTTGCGAGGTTGGGAAACAGCGAATGTAATCTCATAGTATGTATGACAACAAGGCCAGCTGGCCAGGCATCCAATAAATTGTTTTTCACAAACTACAAGCTCAGTCTATCAAGAAGGTATCGAAGACTCACCCAATGTCCTCAAGACCCTTTGATTCCTTGGCCAGCTTGATGGTCATCTGCAGCAGGAAATAAGACCGCATCACCATGTCCATATCATGAAACCCATGTGAACATGGGGAGAACATATACACACAATACGATTCAATTCAAAGTTTTCTATTTCAAAATCGATTTTAAGTTTATGTTGGAGATGACTTTTTTCTTAGTCAATTATGGCCTTCCTTCATAAGGGTAATCCCTTAAAGTAACAAACCATATCATTGGTTCCTCTGGATCAAATCATATATGTTACTTGATGCTGACTGATAAAATGAGCCAATGTACATCTGTAAATACTACACTCCTTGCCATATGGCAGACTCCAAAGGGTTCATTTAAATACCACCACAGCTACAAATCCTTATAAATATCTTATTTCTGTATTAGACTGAATTTCTTCCGTAAAATATTTTTGTAATGCACCTCAGATGATACAAGTTGGTAGCAATTCACATTATGTATAAAATGTCAATATCGATATAGAATAGTAACGTAAGCCATCTCATCAATGAACCTTTCTATCAAAATCAAAACCAATAGTGAGATCCTGCCCAATACCCAGGAATAATTTTTTTCTTTTTTTAAATACGGAATACAATTCAAAAACATCTACAGATTTCTGGTACTTGTCTCACTTTTCCTTTGGTGGCACCCACACCCTTAAGTTTGCGGACAGGCAAGAAGATGCTCTCGGTGTAACGCTTGATCCTGATGGCCTGGTGCCCCCCTTCAGCCGTCTCGTGCTGGGGAGACAGAGGATGCTCCCAAGGTTATTCAGAACCAAGACCCTCACCTGGCAACTGTTAGCAGGAGTACAGCTTTCAACTGTCCAGAACTTTTAGCTTTTTCACCAACACCCATATGCCTTGTTCTACATTGTTCTTTTTGTTTTGCATTATTTTAAATTGCATTACTTTGAACTATGAGATATTATGAAAACCAAAATCCCAGACGACAGACGATACCCTACATGTACTGTAGTCCCATATCACAATATCGATATTATAATAATATATCGCCCAGCCCTAGTTTTAGGGTCTCCAGATAGAAAGAGAAACATAGTACAACTCACTGGGACGACGCTGAACTCCACCTTCTCGTTCAGTTCCAGTCGCTTCTTCTCGATGACCTCTGACATGCGGAAATAGAGCTGAGGATTCTGGGAGCACTTGATGACCCCGGAGTCCTCTGAAAACTCGATTACGATGCCCTGTAAGACAGACAGTCCTGATCTGACGGAAGGCTCCCTCCCATCTGTGTCTCTGGTAGTTTCTTAACTACACATTAAAATAAGGTCTCTACATGTAGTGAGTCGCACTGTAAACTACTGCTGACACCTGTTCCTTGCCAAAGATGGATGATTAATCTGCAATGGGCTTCTCTTCTCACACCAAATCTATTCTATAATTAGTACTGCCTGGCAAGAGGGCACTACAGCTAGAGCTGTCGTGATCATGACATTTTAGTCAATGATTGTCATACAAATAACTGAGATTAATAATTTAATTGTCATTGTGGTTCATTTTGAGCCAATATCATAGTATAAGCTTATCTAACTAATAATAATAATAATAATAATAATACACATACACCTTAAGGATAGAATACATATGACTGGTCAAACATTACCCAGATGATGTATGTAATGATTGTATTTTTCAAACCACAATATCTTAATAATCAATTATTCATTCCATGAATTCCTTATTCTAAGGAGTTTTTGATGATGTGAAATGAATGTTTCTCAATTACTTTAATATTAATTTAATAATCAGTACAAACAAAACACAGACTAACATATGCATTTTCTAGGGTTAGATACTTTATTCACCCCAGAAGGGAAATTGCAAATTCAATTGACATTGAACATAAAAAGTTAATTTGTCTTAAACCAACTATTATAATAATAATTGTGACAGCTCCAACGACAGCCCATCAGATCAGTCTAGCTAAGCAGTAGAAGAGAACGGGAAGTGAAGTCTTACTTGTCGGCGCTGCTCCGTGGACTCCTCAAAAGAGTCCGGGAGGATCTCCACGTACGTGGCCCGCTCCTCCTTTGTCCCTTGTTTGGTGGCGATGTTGAAACGCACCTTCACAGTTGAGTAACAGTTTTAAATGACTTGATCTGACGTGGATCGGCACAGCATCCGTGTTTGAGGGGCGGAACCAAAATATCTCATATCGGAAAGCAGCGGGGTACGAATAGTGGGAAACCGAATGCAACATGGTGTGAAGAAACACTGATACGCTTGAGAAGTGATTCTTTGATTTCAAATTCCAATACTGTGTCAATTCTCTAAATAACAGTATAAATGCATAGTAGTTCTGAATGTAGCCGCATTTAAGCATGTATTTATTTTGATGAAGACACAAGATGTATCCCTTAAATAACTCAACTTTTGGAGGCGCTGGAAAGTATATTTCCCTAATTTTACAGGAGCTAGGCTAGTTGCTCTGCAGCCATGCATTGAGCTAACTGGGGTTGTCACGATACCAGAATTTTACCAAGAAAAAATTAACAACAGAAAAAGTCACTGAACACATGCCAACATTTGTAATGTTAATAGTAATTTACATTATTATTACTACACTATTCTTAAATGTTTGTAGGCCTACACATTCTTTATGTCGTTATTATTGCCTTTAGTATCATTTCTTTTTTTCCTCTAATGTTGCTTCACTTGTAAACACAGTACAGTGGTCTCAGTGGGTTTCCCCTGTATAAATAAAGGATAAATACAATAAAACAAGAACATCTTGATGAACAAAAATTTAAATGACTGTACAAAACTGTGGATGTTTAGGCATGATGAAATGTCCACAGTTCTGTTTTAGTTGGGCTACTGTGTTGTGAATGGAAGCGGGGACAAGCACGTAAAGGGTTAAGTCCGCCAGATGCCGAGCGAGCGAACCAATCTCAAGACTCCGCTGTCCTCGTCCACTTCCACATTCCGCGCTTTTTTTTAATGGATCCAATGCATGTTTCTGATTCAAGTAGATCACGAAAAAACATTACTTGTCTCGCCAATGCACCAATCATGATATTTCATGGCCGATTCCGATTGAAGTTTTGTTGCAAATGACGGAGCAGCAGATGACGGCGCACCGCTCTGTGCAGAGCGCTGCTCTGTCCATCGCGTCTCGTTGTATTGGTTTGTTTATAGCTTTGGTACTTGCTATACTATCAAATGTATAATTAACGGAGATCGTATCGTTTTAAACATGTGGTATTGAAAAAGTATCGAAGTATTGATACTTTTGACAACCCTAGAGCTAACTCAGTTAGCATGCAGAACTGGAGCATCCCGTTAAGGACATCTCAAATAGGGATGGGAATCGCCAGGGATCTCATGATACGATATCGCGATACTTGGATCCCGATACGATAATATTGTGATTCTTTGTTTTGCAATACACCAAGTATTGCGATACTGCGATATATTATGAATTTCTTCCTCATTTCACTGCAGTAAAAAGTACACATCTCTGTTCACATGGAGCTTCTTGAAAACCCTGATATCATGACCTCAATTTATGCATTTGCACATGAGTCAGGAACCTATGAGTCTACAAATCTGAAAGTGAGTGGGATTTGTCATATTATATTATTAATGTTGCCCACTCGATATCCACTCCAGCCTTGTCGTCCTGAAAGGGAGATTCCTCCTTCTATGGCCCCTTCGAGGTTTCTTTTTTTTTTCCCCCAAGGAGGTTTCTGGGAGTTTTTCCCTGGCCCCTATGGGGGTTAAGACTAGGGGATGCTGTTGATTTTTATGTGAAATGTGGGCTTAATACAGTTTGAGACTGTATTGTGATTAAGGACTGCAGAAATAAACTTGACTGACTGACTGGTGGCAGGAGGATGTGCACTGTTTGTCATTTAAATATTCTACTCAAAATTTTAAGTAAGATAACCTTTCTAAGAAGTTTTAAAGCTGGGACATAGGAAGTTGGCAAAAGTTTAGATTTCAAGGCATTGAGGTAACTTAAATGTTTCCTATCTTATCATCAAGTTATGTATGTAAATTACATATTTTTCTTATTGTGAATATGACTGTAAATAATTGTTTTCAGGATCTGGTACTGAAAGATGATAAATGATAATGCTGCTGGCGTCTCACCTTGTCTCCATCCAACATGGTGGCCGTGGTCAGGACGTCGTGGAGGCCGAAGCTCAGCTGTTTCTGCTCCCCAGCCACCGTCATCACCAGCCGCCCTATGTCGGGGTCCCTCACTCTCTCGCTTTCTCTACCTTTCTTCTCTTCTACCGACAGCTCCTCCTCTTCCTGCTTCACCCTCACCTTTTTCAAGTCTCTGTCCCCTTCCGCTTTGTCTCCGTCCACTTCAGCCTGCTGTTCTTCATTGTCAACTCTCTCTTCTTTAATCTCCACCTGACGTTAGTTATGGAACAATTCATCACAACATTTAGCCATACACAGATTCTGTTTTTCAGACTGGGTACGAGTGCCCACTCTTGAGTACTTGAATACGAATACTGTAACTTTACCTTAGAATAATAGTGAGAGCACGATTTTAAAGTTGCTGTGTGTTTATTATTTACTATTTATTATTTAGTATTTGAATTTGGTGCTTAGTTTGAAAAATAAATTAGATATAACATAAAACAGGAACTCTTTGACTACTGCATTGGGTGTTGTCCATCATCTAAAATTAAAACAAATACACACACAGATTAGTCCCAGAATGCTCTTCTTCACATACTCTATGGGGGTTTCAAATATATACACTACTCTGCAGAAAACCTTATTACAGTGGCTTTACTCCTCTAGAGAGGAATCTTAGTTGCTGTTATAAGGGGTCACAGGGGAACAACAGCAGGGCACCAAATCCAAAAGCATCAACACAGAATTTAACCTGTTTCCAATAAAGTTTCTCACCTAATATAGGAGCTGAAACAGCTTCTGACTGTGATGTCAGACTGACTTTTAGAAGAAAGAAAGTAAGAATTGAGTGATAATGATCCTATACAATTATAAGGGATATCAAAAAAGGAGAAACATAATTTTTTCGTTATATTTAACATATATTTTAACAGTTCGTCTTGTTTTAAGGGAAACACTGCCGGAAACTCTCCTTTTCAGTTCCTAAACAGGTGTATCGCACAAGATAGTTGACAATAGCCGAAATCTGGTTATTGTTAGTATTTCCTACCTTCAGCATCTCCTCTGCTTCCTCTTTGACAGTTACTGTGCGATGAGCCTGGAAGCTCCTGCAGACGGCTTTGAGGACCGTTCCCTCGAACCGCTCTTTGCTGATGTTATCGAAAGTTCGAGGATCCAACATCTTGAATCCCAGCGGCGTCCACTGGAAACACACAGTGCAGGAGGTCAAAGAGTAGAATGAGAGTGAGGAGCTGCTCTAGCTGCGTACTGGGAGCACTGGGAGGATTGGTCACCTTGTCCTTGGCTGCTGCCAGCACTGCAGCCACCTCCTCCTTCTTCTTCTCCGATTCCTTCAGCTTCTGCTGCTCATCCTCCACTCGTTTTTTTTGCTCCTCCAGTATTTTGTCCTCCGCCGCTCCCAGCCTCCTCAGCCTGATGGCCTTTGTTGTCCCCGCGGTCTGCACAGCCGAAAACAAACAAATAAATACATCGCCCAGCTTCATTAGCTTGTGAAACGCTCTCCACAGACAGACTAAAGGCAGAGACATGGTTCAGCATTAACTACGCTGGTATTCCGTCTGTGGTGTCTAAGGCGGTGCTGAGCTATTCAGCTGTTGCTGGCAGCGCCAGTGTCTTTTACTATTATTGCACATGTTATTGTTTTACCCAAGTTTCGCCGCACTACTCATTCCAGTTTTCAAGCCACACATGCGCGAAATATTTATAAAAATAATAATAAAAGGAATCGGCTTGATCCCGACAGATGCGCTATACTTCACATTCTGTAATGTCCAACCCAGTCGCCTCGCAATATTTCCTGCCATGAGAAAAAAAGTTTAACTTTGTAATTTTGCTACCAAGTCGAATGCGGAAATGTGGAGGAAATTATGGGGCCTAAAGTAAGCAGCCAATCACAGCTTGCATTGCTCTACTCGTATTTCCATCGGGTCATGGAAGCTCTGGCGGTGGTTTCTACATCCTAAGCAAGGACCGGAAGCAGCTCCTGCCGTGTTTTGAGGTGCGGCCATAAATCTGCCTTAATGCAGACAACACTCACCGCATGCAGTGTAAACTCCACCTCTGTGTCGATATCTTCCGCGCTGAATTCCATGTTACTGAGGTTCTCTGAGGTTTCGAAGGGAAGCTCATTGTGATCCTCAGACTTGATGATTCCCGTGACACCGGCAAGGCTGGTGATCAGACCCTGAAGCAGAGCCAGTCCCAGTTAGAGCTCTGAGCTAAAGCGTTTATACTTAAAGGATACCCTTAACATTTTAGATTTTGCTTATTGTCAATGTAGTCTATGAACAGACCAAAACCTTCTCCTACTAACTTTACCTGGATGTCTGACTACAGACACAACCTTATAGTTGATTAAGGAGTAGGTTTCATTTGTGTGTGCGCAGAGAAGCACATAAGTAATGTCCAGCAGTAGAAATAGAAAAAACCTTCAACATTAACCCTCATCAGCATTCTGTCGCAAGATGAGATGTCCTTGAGACAGAACAAAATGTCACTCACCTTCTCCCTCTTCTCGTTGGTGTAGACGAATGTGAAAGGGATCTTGGGTTCGATGTTGGCCACCTTGTATTCCTTACTCATCACGTCAATGAGCACCTTGATCAACACGTGGTCATTTTTCAGCAGTGTGACTCCGCAGTCCAGACGGTCGAAGGTCAAGTTTGCCTTCACCGGTCCAATGTTTGCATAGATCTGGCCTGTGCAGCCGGGCAGGGTTGACTGCAGGAGGACAGTCCACACACTTGTCCAATCACAACAAAACTCGTCGATATGTGTGCGAATTGATGGGAGAGCGTTTCCGGTCACTCACGGTGGGATCGCGGATGGGCTGCCTGACGATGCCCTCGTACAGCTCCGGGTCCAGCTTGTAGTTGTCGAACTTCGATTTGGGGGACGTTTCTGCCTGAGAGTTGAAAGTGAGGAGGAGGTTCTCCTTCACCCGCCGGATTCTGATGGCCCTCGGACTTCCCATGACCTGCACACAGAGCACACTCCGGTCAGGCCAAAATGACGTGATCAAATAAAACACGCTATCTGTGGGATTAAAGGATTTTGTCATTTTGTAAAAACGCCTGCTCACCATCGCAACAGTAAACTCAACCTCCTCGTTCACGTCTTCCACCGTGAAGCTCATGTCGCTCAGGTTCTCTTTGAGGTGGAAGCAAAGTTCCCCTTGTTCCTCCGACTTGATAGTCCCTTCATCGTCTTTGATGCTGGTGATGACACCCTGGGGTGAAAGGTCAGAGGTCGCTGGTAAGAGCTAGTACAATGTCCCCTGAATGGTCAGTGTTCCAAGGTTTTTGGCAGATTGGATTTCATCATCGTAAGCGTGAGTCCAAAACGAACAATTACATTTTATTGCAAATAATTTTATTTTTCTGGAAAATAAAGTTATTTTGTCTGTGGAGGTAGCCAACATTACTTTCAAAAGCACATAACACCATTTTATCACAACACAAAACATTAATAAGTTAAAAAATCTGTGGGCTACAAGTTAGGGCTGCACTGCAAAGGGTGTGTGATTCAGAAATGAAAATTCTCAGTCAAATTGATCAAAATCGATTTGATATGACATGACAATCATTTACAGTATAGAAACAATTGTCTTTCAAGGCACTGTACGGACACGGGTGCACACACACAACAATATATCGTTAAAAACTTGATTATGATTATTTGATTATGTACTGTAGACTTGAAACAGCAATTTTTTTTAAATCACAAGACTAAATCTGGAATATGAATAACAAATATTTAACAAGGACTTAGAAAATGACAGCATTAAAGGCCTTTCTGATTATGAGGACACTAAATGTATCCTGACAGTCTGAGTGCCCCACTGATGCTGGTGGGTATTCAGGTATTTTGTCCTTTTAAACGATATAAGCATGCACACGCCTGGCAGGCCTCACCGTCTCCCTCTTCTCCTTGGTGTGGCTGAAGGTCATGGGGATTTTGAGCTTGATGTTGGTGGCTCTCTTCTTCTTGGTGACAATGTCCGTCATCAGGTTTATGAGGACCTGGTCGTTCTTCAGCAGCGTGACGGTGCAGTCCGTGTCTTTGAACGACACGTTGGTGCGCAGCAGTCCGAAGGTGACGAACACCTGGCCCGGGTACTGCCGCTCGCCAGGCTGGACAACCACAAGGACGGATTTCACGATTCAATTTGATCACAACTCGATATACTGACATTTTATACATCATAATTGCTGCCAACTTTTCAGCCTTAACATCTGACATGCATTACAAAAACATTGCACCCAACAAATTCAGCTTAATACAGAAATTAAATATTTCAATTCATTTGTGACTGTGCTGATATATAATTTAAGCAGAAAATGGTTGCATGATTTCCAAAGTATCGATATAACAATTTTAATATCAAATTTTCACATTTCAAATTCTTCAAATTCTTAATTTTCTGATTCCGAAATTGAAACAATAGAATGGAATCCTATTACTATAGATTTCTCTCTCGTCTAAATTTATAATGGAAGATCTGACTCGTAATGCAAGATGCCCTGAAAAATGTGTTGGTAGTAGCATTTGCTACTACTACTAAGAGCAGTTAGGGGTTTAAGTGCCTTGCTCAAGGACACTTGAGCACGCTACCAGGAGGAGCCGGGAGTCAAACCGGCAACCTTCCGATCACTAGATGACCCGCTCTGCCTCCTGAGCTACTGCCCCCTATATACTAGATATAACATCCAATTTGTGACATCATGAGGGAGTTTTATCCGAGAATATTGGAGTTTAGGGTTTAACGTGCAGTTCAGTGTGACAAAGCGCAGCTGGACGTCAAAGTCAAACACAGGATTTTTAAGTGATCTCTTATCAATGTGGTATAAAATTCCTTATAATGATCTTATTAATACATTCTTCCATAATGACCAGCCCTAAGCACCAGAGCCAGAAGCCAGGCAGCGGCAGACTAAAGGGAGATGAGGTCGAGATGACGTGTTTTACCTGCGCGGCCCTGATGGGCTGGCTGACCACGGCTTCGTGAATTTCTGTGTCAACGTTCTCCGTCCCGCCCGGAGCCACCTTCACGTCCGTGGCTATTTGCTTGTCCTATTTACACAATCAATTTATCTGCACTAGTAGTTGTATAGTATGCACAAATATTGATTAAATTCCATTTGAACATCTTTAAAAATATATATAGTATGTGCAATGCATAATGTGCAGTGTACATAACGGTCGATAGTATCCCATATATTTATTCTTTTGAATATATTCTCTGTCAGCCAGAAGCAGAACAAATGTGGATAACCAAACATTTCCAGCGGCTTTTTATCATAATTTTCTCGCACTAATCTCAGCATTTGCAAGTTCAAGCACATTGTGGATTCCTAATGTGATTAGTGTTGTCACAATGCCGAAATTATGACTTCAATACGATACCATGCCTAAATATCTCGATACCGATACTGAAACGATACCACGGATTCTCTCATTAATTGTTATTTTAAAAACTGGAAAATGCGCTCAGTAGAGCGCAGACCATCACCAAGTATTGTATTGAATCATTTGTGTTCAGTCTACTTTAGTGCTACTGTAGTGCGCAGGCTAATAAATCCTCGGTTTGAGCTTCATCATCAAGTGTCAGACTTTTATTATTTTCATGCAAAATAAAATTGCTGTTAAGTGTTTTCTTGTTTGTTTGTTTGTTTTTCACACATGTACTTTAGGTGTGTTTTGAATGATTTAGTACATTTATAACATTAATAATAGGATTGTTGTAAATAATTAGATCAAGGTCATAGTGTTATTAAAGCTTAACTATGCAGTAATCTTGGCGGAGGAGGTCTGCGCTCTACTGAGCGCATTTTTTAGTAATAATTATAATTATTGACAAAAATGTACATGATTAGCATTACCAGTACTGGCACGTCACAGCAACATTTCAACTACAGACAACCAAGAAAAAAGACAACAATTTGATGTGCAATAGTCCGGTTGACTGAGCAAAAAAGCTCCACGGAGCGGGGGAGTGACAGCGCTGGGCAGCTCAACCCTCTACGCGCTGACAACTGCTCAACACTCGCTCGTCAAGTTGACTTTTGAGACGGGGATGGAATAGACAGGCTCAGAGAAACGAGCGGAGAGCGTTTCTGAAGTTTATTTTGTCTAAACTTTTGATTGGGTGGGACACGCGAGGGGGGACAGTGGGGAAGCCAGCGATTGTATCAGGGTGGCTGTTGCCCCCCCCCGCGCGTATGAGCACTCACATTATGCCAGGGGCAGGCACGCGCACGCG
>OMKR01057627.1:1808-15463 GCA_900302355.1 Cyttopsis rosea
AGCTCCAGGCCCATTTCTTGGGTTCCGAGTGAGGTGGAGGGGTTGGAGTTTGGGGGGGTGGTGTGGGTCAGCAGTTGGTGCCACATACAAGTGCCTTACACCTCCAGAGACCCTAAGGAATCATTTGAGATGCAGCTTGACACTGTATGTCAATCTTTTCTATCAATTAAAAGGTAATAAACATTATATTTTTAATTTTGCCTGATAAAATTATAAATATTTTGAGTATAAAGGGGCTTTAAACATTATACTCATGCCTAATGATGCCATTCCCATGCTCAATTATGTGTGATTAGTTGCTGCACCAAGTTGTTGGTTGGTACCATTAATTACACAGCTTTGGTACACTTTCTAGACATTTTTGATCACTCGGGAATGGGGAAAACGGGTCAAAAAAAACCCCCAAAAGACCACCTGAAGACCTCATGACCTTGAAAAACACTTTAGAAAACTTAATGCTGTGATGAGATTTGGATGTATTTGACAGTTTCAATGATTGAATGACAAGCACTTTTTTCTGAAAATGGCTCAGAAAAACCCACTGATCTTCAATGTACCTGGACATCCCATACATTTCCTGAATGATCTGGGTGTCTAGATTCTGGGTTTAGAGTTTCATGAGGCTAAGTCATCACATTGAAATGGTTACTATGAGGCCATATTTCATCCCACATGAATGCACTTGGGCTCTTTGGATTCACAAGAGTCTCAGCTTTGTAGCAACACCCAATTTATACAATTCCTTGACTGTTTAGGTACCACAGTGTTCTATTTGCAGTCTGGCACACTCTGGTGGAATGAAGCTAATATGGCCTCTGCTATCGTTCGACATAGCATTGAAGCAGAGGCTCTTGCGGTTCTAATGAGCCCAGTTTCATCCATATATCTTGATGTGAGGGGTCAAGGGACCAGTTTGAAAATCGTCAAACGCAACGTGACAGTTCACCCAAGACGGACTGCGCAGTGAACCTGCCGGCGGGTCTATTCAAAACGTTCAAAATAAAATAAAAAACGAACGGTACTGTTTTCTAAATGGGAGAGGGAGCGGACGTGCGACTGGAGGTGGAGGTGGAGGTGACCGCACCTGCAGCGATACTGCAGCGGTGGTGACGGTGCCGCGGTGTGCGCAACAGTGCTGCAGGAGTTTCGCTTTCTCACTTTGCTGCTTGAAAATGGCAACTTCGCATAAGATTCAGAGCGCGGCAAAGCAATGAAAGTGAGTTGGGATCTTTTACCAGCCCTGTTTTTTGGTAATGATCAATGGCTGATCACCTGGTTTCCACTGGACATAGAAGCCCTTCTTCCTCATTACAAGCACCAAATAGCCTCCATGCAATTAATAAATTGAAAAAACAACTTTTATATCAATCCACGTTTTTTATTTAAGTTAAGTGCGACATTCCAGTGATCCGTCACTGCAGCGCGGCAGCCGCAGCAGACATGTGCAGTAGCGTCGGCTCCTTGCTTTCTCTACGTAACTTCCATGTAAACGCAGCACAAACTATTCTCGCGCTCTGTTTGCAGTGCACTTTGTGATCAGCACTTAGAAGCAATTGAATTGCTAGGGGAAATCATTTAGTAACTATAGTGGCAGAAATGGCAGAGGAAGTGACAACACCGCTCTTCCGTCTCGCCCCCGCGGGTATATATTGCAGCGTCACTTCTGCCTCCGCCTCTTTTCGCTGAGTGCCTCGAAGGGACACTGTACCGCAGCGCAGACGTTCCCTATTGCAGGGCTGCGATCTATTGCTCATGGGACCATATACGCGAGGCAATCGGAGGAGGCGTGTCCCTGCTGTTCTCACCACTGGGCGAAAATACGCCACCTCAGTGGTTACTGGGAGCGTGTAGAGGGCGCCCTGGCGCTCTGTATGGTGGCGAACACCGCATCTGATAGGGCCGAAGCTAGGAGCCTCTCCCTCTCAGGCACCAGGCCCAAAGACACCATAGGGCTGGGTGGGGATGCAAAATCATACTGCATCCCTGTGTGAGCAGATCTTGCCGGAGCTCCCACGAGGGAGCTCCCACATTGGCTGGGCCAATCAGGGGCCACCAGCTGCAGCGACAAGCTGTCCTCCCATACTCTGTTCAACAATGCCTGAATGAGTTCTACCCTGGGAAAAGGGGGAAAATCTAGAGCCTCCGGCCATGGATGGGCCAATGCGTCCACACCCAACAGTGGCTCGTCTCCCCCTAGGGAGAACGGGTACTGCGTTGTCTCTCGCGACGCAAACAGGTCCACCTCCGCCTAGCTGAACCGCTTTCAGATCTCTGCCACCACCTGGGTGTGGAGGTACCAATCTGCAACCCGGGGGTTTCAGCTGTACAGCAGGGTCCACCCCCTGGATCGTCGGGGATGTGGACCGCTCGGAGGGAAATATGCTCCGCATATAGCAGCAGACGCCGTCCCACCCTGGGGATTATTGTAGGCTATCACTGACATGTTGTCTGACCTCACCAGGACGTGTCAGCCCTTGAGGTTTGGCAGGAAGTGTTGAAGAGCTAATAGCACCGTATGCAGTTCTAACACGTTTATGTGGCGCTTAGCCTGCGTCACCGTCCACTGGCCATCGGCTGTTGCACAATGTAGATGGCTCCCCACCCCATGGTGGATGCGTCTGTGGTGATGGTGGAGCAGAATGATACGCTCCTCAGCATGGCTCCCGCACGAAGGAACCGCACGCTGCTCCACAACGACAGGGCTCTTCTGCACCTCGGTGAGACGGTCACCCTGCGTTGCTTGTCCCTCACTGGGTGGCGCCGTCTGGCTGCATACCAGCCTTGGAACGCCCTGGCTCATAGCATGCCGATGGGGAGCGCCACGGTGGCTGATGCTATCATACCCAGTAGCTTCTGTCACAAGAGTGATGTTCCTGACCGTCCAGGTCCGAACTGTGGCGACACGACCTGATGGCGTGAGTCCTGGCTGGGAACAGGCGGACCATCATGGAGACCAACTCCCTGCCTAGAAACAGGGTATATTGGCTCGGGATCAATACACTTTTCTCCATATTGACGGCGAAGCCCAGACTCCAGGTGAGAAAGGGAAGCTGGCCACTTGTCTGGCTTCCTCCTGAGAATGGCTGCAAAGAAGCCAGTCGTCCACATAGTTGTTATTTCTCTCGCGAGAACCTCTGTCTGGCTGTCCGAGACCACTGATTCGATCTTTCCCCTGAATGTGGGCGGGGGACGGGTGAACTGGATGACGTAGCCCTCGGTGACGGTTCTCTGACCCACCGGCTTGTTGTGCAGTGCCGGCCTGCAGCGCACAGTCGGTCGGGCGCGTGCTTGTCAGGCGCCCACTCGTTTGACTCGTGGACCCACGGGTCTCAGTATTCATCTTTATTGTCTATATTGTTAGTTAGTACATGCCTAAAACAACCTCAAGCTAAATTTAAAATCTAAAATAAGAGCCATTAATTGTGCGATTCATAATCCAAAGTCTATTATTCGTTTCAATAATCGATAGATTATTTGACTATCAAAATAGTCGTTAGTTGCAGCCCTATTTAACAGCATCCTAATAAACAATAAGTCACTCTTTCCAAGTCTGTCTTTCCAAGACACATTATATAGACTGAAAAGCAGCAGTGTAGCCAAGTAAGAAGTAGAAATTTTTACTTAGGTGTATACAAATAGAACTGTAAATGTTGAATATTATAGGCGATTAAAAAAAACACTGTTATAAACAAACCGTGATACTTAAATAAATGCTAATCTTTAAAAATCGTTCAATGCTCAGTAAGTATATAATCTAGGGATTCGCTTACCCGAAGTACATACCGATGTCATCTACTGATAGTAAAAGTGATATTTTAAATTTCAATAACAGTGAGATCATGATTATTATGAACCTGTGACTTTTTATATGGCTAAGTTTAGATTTGGGTTTAGTTCGGGGTCAATAGACCACAACAAGAAAACATACAGTAATGATTTACATATATATATATATATATATATATATATATAATCCATTTTCATTTCTCCATTAGAGATATCCAACATGCTTTTTTTGTGTCGACGCAGAAAATGAAGTTGCTTTTCTTTAATATCCGACACGGTTGTATGTATTGGATAAGAGCACTGGATTCCTATATTGACCATATTCTCTTCTTTTCTCTTCTTCTCTCTCCTCTCCTCTCATCTCCTCTCCTCCAGGTTCTGATAGAGAGAGATTGGGTTTCCTTCGGACACAAGTTTTCCCACAGGTTGGTGACCATGACAACCTAATTAACTGAACCTAATTATACTGCACAATACTGGACTTATATACGGTATATATCCCAAATTAAAAATAATGCAAGGAATACAGACATTACAGTATTCATAAAGCTTGTGTCTCTATATTGAAAAGCGAATGTCCACATTTACTGTATAGTAGACATGGATTTAAAATGGAACTGGCTGGGTTGCAGTTTTGTAGGAAATGCAGCCATTGAGATCTGAGAGATTTCACGACTCTTGTGGAGATTCGCTCCGCTGCTTGATCTGGTGTAAACAAGTCAGAAGAATTGTCATCCGAAATTCACCACGCACGTTAGACATGGCAAACTAGAGTTTATGAGTTGAAGCAACTGAAAATAACCATGTTAATTTATTTTATTTTGCATTCTTGTGGTATTTAAAGGACGTACTGATCCATCGTCTCGATCCATCATGATCCAAGTCTTTTTATTGGTTATTCAAATAGTGCAAAAACAACCCAGAAACATTCATACATTCATTCAGATATTTCCCCCTCCCCCACCCAGGGTTTTCCCTGTAATTCCGCTCCAACAGAGCCCCACCTCTATTTCACCATAATTTCAGCATTCAAAAATCAAGTGAGTTTTACAAACAGATTGACATTGACCATTCCAGTAGACAAAAAACAGAGAAAGAAGAGAAAATAAATAAATTAATTAATAAAATAATAAAATAATAATACAAAAAAAGGGAAAAAAGGGGCGGGGAGGGGGTATTCATGGAGGTAGAATGTCAGTAGCGTCCAGTTTGTCTACACAAGTCAGAAAAGGCTGCCAAATAGTATAACACTTGAGGGCACAGCCTCTTGTAGAGAAACAAATTTTCCCTAGTGCCTAGTGATGATGCATAACATCTTTGATCCATAGACTGAAAGTTGGAGGGAACTTTTCCTTCCACTTAAAGAAGACTGATGAGCTACGTCGCCTGGCTAAAAGGGTTGCAAAGCTTGTTGTGTTTTAAGCATGCCGGGTGGTGTGGAGGTTCCGTGGAAGCACACAGAATACTGCAACGACAGGAGAAGGTTCTGTGGGTGTTCTAGGACTCGGGAAAGGAAAGGAGTATATTGTGTCAATAGCCTCTTTCGAGTAAGGATTGAGTTCTAGGATAGAATCTAAAAGAGAGTTGGGCGGTAGAGATGGAAAATAGGTGGAGAACGAAGACAAAAAACGACGAAGCTGCAAAAATCAATAGAAGTGAGAGGGATATTGGATTTTGGTGTGATTTGCTCAAAAGACATTAGTTATTATTACCATACAGATCTTTGAATGGGATCTATGATAGAGGGTACAAACATGTTATTTCTCACTTTTAGGGTTAAAATGATCGTCTGAACTGTGCCCAAATCTTAAAAGAATGCTTTACAGTTGGATTTGAAGAGTAACTGGATATGGGTACAGACGGTGGAAGCTTTGAACAAAGCAGAGCATGTAATGAGGCAGGACTACAAGACCAGTTCTCTAAAAATAACCATTTAGTAAAGTCAGATAGAGAATTAATCCAATATTACATGATCCGGATATTCTCAGCCCAGTAATAGTATTGGGAGTTAGGTAATACTAACCCTCCATCTTGGCGGTGGCACTGCAGTATATGCCTTATGTATTCTGGGTTTTTTCCTATTCCAAATGAATGAGGATATCATTTTGTCTACGAAATAATAAAAAGATGGGGGCATTGGCTCACTTTTTTGTAAATTTATATCCAGATATTTTGCTGAAGTCATTTAGTACGTTTAGTACGTTAAGCATATTGTCTGCATTGGGGGATGCCCTATGCTCAGAAGTTCCTCTTTGTATACCTTTTTAATGGTGGTCTCACCACGCAATGCAGCTGCCAATGGCTCTATTGCTACGGCAAATAAAAGAGGTGACAGCGGGCATCCCTGCCTGGTGCCGCGATAACGTGGGAAGAAAGAGGAAAGATTGCTATTTGTACGAACAGCATCAGGTCATCAGCATTCAGCATCAAGTGATATTAATACCTCTGGGGTGTCGGGTGGAGTGGGATCATACAGAATATTATATACTCGCCCTTGTAAGTTGAAAAACGAATGGTGAGCTTTAATAAATCCAGTCTGATCATCGGATACAATAGAGGGTAATACAGTTTCTAATCGGCGAGCTAACTATCCACATTCAGGAGGAAAATGAGATGCGTTCTAAAGGGTTCTTTTTTAAGGATAAGGGATATAACTGCCTGTCTCGTTGTTGGGGGTAGTAAACCAGAAGTGAATGATTCTTCAAAAACAAATCAAAATCGGGGCAAGTTGATTGGAAAATCTCTTAAAGAATTCACGGGGAAATCCGTTGGGACCCGGAGATTTCCCATTTTGCATGGACTTAGTCGCGGTGACAAGTTCTTCTAACAGAGAATGATCTCTCCAAATCAGTTGCCGTCTCATCATCAGTAGCCGGAATACCTATCTTCTCAAAAAAGGAGTCAAACAAAGACTCATTCCTATGGGACTCTGAAGTGTAGAGTTTTGCATATAATTTGCACTGATTAATGTCAGAGTGATCTATGTGCCTGTTTCATCATTAATCTCGGGTGTGGACTGGTTTGCAGTCTTTTCACGCAGTCTTTTCTGCCTGTGTTGTTGATAGGAGGTTGAGTTCTGTAAATCAGGTGTTGGGGTATGAGCAAGGGTTGCATCTAGGTCTAAGATATAATTTGTTAATTGCGTTGGGTTTGAGCTTTCCTGATCTGTGCACTATGATATAATTTATCTCTTCATCTATGCCTTCATCGCCGCCCAGACTATCAGGGAAGACATCCCGGGGGTCTGATTGCGCTCTAGAAATGGGGTTCTTTCAGTTGAAATAAAATGAATGAAACACTCATCTGAGAGTAATAATGTATTGAGCCACCAGGGTCGGTAGTTAGGATGTGTGATTTACGTAAGGTCATTGATAGGGGGGCGTGGTCCAAGATTACTATTGTATGATATTCGCAATCACTGATTAATGGGAGAAGATTCTTGTCCAAGAAAAAGTAGTCTGCGTGGGTAGCTCTTGTGGACGGGTGAAAAGAAGCAAAAGCTCCTAGATGTAGGATTATGGAATCCTATATCAGACCCCATATGTTGTGAGAAACAGCTGGATTCTAAGAGCCGTTTCGGATGGGGCCATTGTTTCGTTTTTTTGATGAGCTATGATCTAAAGTAGGTGACATTGCACAATTCATATCCCCTCCTAAAATAAGATGTGTGTCCATAGGTCCATGTGGTAAAAGAGCAAAACATTTTGTGAAAATTGCAATGTCGTCCCAATTTGGTGCATATATACATTAGCCAAGATGACGGGAGGGTTGTATAATTTGCCTCCTGGTATGATCTGGCGACCTGCAGAGTCTGCTTCAACCCTCCACATAACAACTGGAATGTTTTTATTAATGAGGACTGCTGTTCCTCTGGATTTGAAATGGAATTTGGAATGATAAGACCGACCGCGCCTCCTCTAAGCCTGGTGCGATCAAAAGCAAGTGGGTTTCCTGAAAGCAAGCGATTCCTGCATTAAGTTGTTTCAGATGTGAGAGGACCTTTCTACGTTTCACTGGATAGTTAAAAGATTTAGCATTCCAGCTCATGGAAACCAGCTGACATACTCGAAGGGAGCGGATTAGCCGCATTCTACTTGAAAAATCGAATTATCAAGGTTACGTCAAATAAAAACCTGGTGTAATAGATTCCCAACCCCTTTCACCTATTAGAACAAGGTGACCCATAACCCCCTTGGAATGGTATCCACACATAACTTTGCTATTATTTTTATAATAATAGCAAATTTTTGTAGTAATTGCAAATATCCTGATTGCAATCGGGTGAGTTGTCTGACATAAAGGTGCAATAGATTAATACTTGTAATGAAATAAAATGTTGTGTCACCAAAATTACAGTATGTAGCACACAATTCACTCGTATAATTTGCCGTATAATGTCAGTCTTTTCGGGTACATCCAAGATGGCTTCCGTGTGCCTTCCATGCCAATTTACCCGCTTGAATAATGTTCAAAGCAATGTTCGGTCACTCAGCAAAATGGAGCACGGTCCAAGAATGTCACATCAGATGCTTGGTGCTCGCCGTACAGTTCCATTTTACAGGAGATTCCACTTCACATACGTATGCCGTCGCTGCCTCAGTGTCTTGAACTTGTTTCTCGGTTCTGTTATGTGTGATACGGAGTTTGGCTGGGTGCGAAATGCCGTATCGGGCATCTTCACGTCCACGAAGCAGCTTTTTGACATCATTGAATGCCGATCTGGAGCGCGCTACGCTCGGTGGGCGGTCGGGGAATATAGATATTGCGGCGCCCCTGAAGTGGCCCGACCGAGAACGTCCACACGGTCTCGGTGGTCGTGTAGCTTAACCACAAGGACACCGGGCTTGTCGCCTGCTTTCCTTGGCCAACACTTCCTTTCGCGACATAAGCCCCTTTTACACCGAGGATTCCGCAACAATGCTGCAAAGACGGCCCGGCTTTGCTTTTGCCGCCCCGGGGTGTGCGTTTAGACAGCGTGCCGCAAAGCCGACTTTCCGAATCACGGGGGTGTGGTCATCGTGCGTGGAGCACACAACAGCGTCGGCCAAAGACAGGTTGAAAATAATCACAAGGATTTAATAACCTTATTATTTTGGGGTTGGGTTCTTGCGTCTGGGACTCCATACGGAACTCTGTAAAGGACGTGTGTAATGTAGTTCTAGTTCTAAATTTGAGCATAAAAAAATCATATAAAAATATATATACATTAATAATAAAAGAAGAAATTAATAAATAATAAAGCATATAAATTTGAATTGGAATTTTGGAGGAATATCTGCAGCAGGATGAGCTGCCGAGTGGAGTATTTGTTTTTTCCTCCGACCAATGAAAAGCTTGGTCATCAGAAGGTCACTCCCCTGAGCCGGCTTGCCGCTGTCCCTTTTTATACAGACGTTTTATATCCGTTTCGCCTCTGTCACTACCTCCGCTGCCGGTACAGAGGTGGGTCAACTCTGCCGGACACAGTTGTTTTCATTGTTCCCAGCGCAGCGCGTTGCGATGCAGTGTTGTTCGCAACTTTCCTCTTTAACAGCCTTTAGTTCGGTTTCGATTACATCGAATTCCTCTGCCAGCGCTGTTTGTAGTTCCGACCTGAGAAGCGCGGCAATCTCTGTCTTGTTGGTCCGTATCGGTGCCCGTGGTCTTCCCTGTGTACTTGTATTTTCGCAATTTACAAGCCATTCACATAATATTGTCGAAGAAAAATCCGGAAATCCGAAAAATATAAATACGCCGCTCAATGCTTCCTCCTACCAGATTAGTGACTTTGGTGCCCCCTTGTGGATTAGCCGTTGAATCTCATGGAGTGCCTCAGAACAGTGTTTCCTGACCTTTTTTCTTCCATGACGCACACTATCCTGTTAACCACTAAAACCATCAGAAGCAGGTAGAACTCTGCTTATTATTATTACAGCCCTGATGGTGATGCAAGATGATTTGTTAATAGAAAACAAATTATTTTTAAATGACTCATGAGTTGGGAGTCACTCCGGCAAAAGAGTGGTCAGTGGTCAGAGTCTGAAAATAATGACTGAGGACTAAATCAAAGACCAAGGCGCTCAATTCAAATTGAATGTGACTGATTTACTCTTTCCACCAAAATAAATAGTTTGGACAGAATGAAATGATTCTTGCGAGAATTCCATTCACAACTCGGAGCCCGACCACTCTTCTGACTCGGTTGTCGTTCAGGAAGTCCTCCCTCGCTCGCCGTGCGTTACTGAATCGAAGGAACCGAGAGTCCGAACAATCAAAAATCAAACGACTCTTTTCACTGAGTTGACTTGTCAGGAACCGAATCTGAAAAAGACTCGAACCTTTCATCGCTACGTTGAGTCGTCACTTGCAGAGCGAAGCTTATTCTGACTGGGACTGATGAATTAGTGCAGCCTTGCAATTTTTATCACGCAACGCAAAAGCTGATTTCGATTATTTATTTCCTTTGAGTGGAACTAGAAAGCATGTCACGGCACAACGGTTGAAAAACACTGCCATGCAAAACCATAAATTGCAACAAAAAAAAAAAAAAAAAAAAAAAGCAGCGGCCTGGTTTTCTGGTGCCAAAAGGCACTTTTTTGAAGTTCTGGCGCCGCCGTCCCTCAGGTACGGCCACCTGGACGGCGACCCCAGGGAAGTGTCTCCCGTCATCGACCAGTTCCTGGAGTGTGTGTGGCAGCTCTCGGAGCAGTTTCCCTGCGCCTTCGAGTTCAACGAGCGCTTCCTCGTTGCCGTGCACGCGCACGTCTACTCCTGCCAGTACGGAACCTTCCTGGGAAACTGTCAGAAGGAGCGGCGCGAGCTCAGGTCTGCCAAAACGCCCGCACACACGAACCTCAAGGGCCGCTTCACACCTAATCCGTCATCGCATCAGATGGTCTATGGTCATATATGTGACTTATTTATTTAGATTTGAGCCCGGTTCCAATAATAAACCTTGACTGTGTGCGTGCGTTTTGTCACCGCAGGCTTCGAGAGCGCAGCTTCTCGGTGTGGAGGCAGCTGTGGAACGACAGGGCAGAATACACCAACCCTCTGTACAAAGCCGAGCAAAGCCAGAGCCAGGGCGTTCTGAGGCCCAACACTACCCCCTACTGCTTCAAGTGAGTCACTACACCGCACACGCAAAAACAAACACGCACACACACCTCCCCCGACTGCTTCAGGCTAGTTACTACACTACTGATGATGTACTTATATATTAATATCGACTGATTAACACTTTGGCTGCAAATCCATCGGAAAAAGGCTCTATGAAAAAACTGAACCACGCTGGAAAGGATTCTTGGGAAGTCTGTCTCGCCAAGGGAGCCGGCACATCGTGTCGCTGTCACAACTATGACAGGATCATCTTATCGCAATTATTGAAGCCTGACCGTGATCAATTGGGAAGAGCATCAATCATGGTTGAGGTTTCCACTCAAATTGAAGGACAACTAAAATGTCACCTGCCCCGGTAGGAGTTACTGAAATTGCCGCCTTCCAGACTGAGAAATACCCAAGTTCTAAATACAAATGGTACTCTTAGGTTCGCCGGCGGGTTCAGGGCGCAGTCGTGAAGTGCCCAGGTGTAAGGCACTTGTATGTGGCACCAACTGCTGACCCACACCACCCCCCCAAACTCCAACACCTCCACCTCACTCGGACCCAAGAAATGGGCCTGGAGCTTAAGCGGTTAAATCGCAATCGTCACAAAATCGTCATCCCAAATCCATGAAAAGTGTAAAAACGTCGGCCGTTTTTCTATCTTTGCGATTTGACTTCTCCATTTTCTTCATTGTAACTACTCGTACGTCGCTGTCTGAGTCAAATAACAGCTGTTTAACGTTTGTTGCCGCCTCCAGAATGTGGAAGGGGCTCTACAACCACGCGGACGCGTCCGCCGCCCCACGCCAGTCCCCCGCCGACTTCCTGTCCGCGGCGCGGGAGGAGTCTGAGCAGCTGGAGGAGGAGCTGGCCAATCAGCAGGAGGTAGCGCCAGGAGGAACCGCCCACACCCCCTCGGGCTCCGGACAAGGCATACAACACACAAAGACGCCGCTCTGTTTAAACCGCACCCACAATCTCAACCCCGCCCCACCTCCACGCCCGCAAAACTCCCATCGGGTCGTCCCATCTCTCTGAGTGACGGGTAGAGGTTCAAGTACCTTTATTTGTCAATTATCATGTGGGGACATTAACATTAAGTCAAAGCATAGGTTCGCTATTTTTCAACCCAGGCCTTTTAAAATGTTGTATTGAGAAACTTACCGCTCTGCTGCAGCTTCTCACTGTGCTTGAAGTCCAATGGAGCAAACGTTTCAGCCTTTACAGAACATATTGAGCTGAAACGCGGAATGATTTTTAACTGTCAATGGGACCAGAAACCGACACCTGGGTTAAAATATGGAGTCAATAATTGATAATCCATATTTTAGTGAAAATAGCTGTTTACAATCGATGTTTGGAGGTACTTAGATTTGCTAGTATAACACCTCTGACTTAGGATCACCCCTCTCCTCATATTGCTCCTAGTGTGCGTGCGCTGAATTTGGTTCGGTGGAGGCAAATATAGAAAATGAATAAGGAAGTAGTGGGAATGTCACAGCACTCTGTCTTGCGGCTGCAGTGATGCTTTTTAACCTCACAGAACGAAATACACTATTGCCAGTCCTGTCATTTAGGATATTTTGATGAAATGTAAAGTTCCAAACCAAAAGGCTTTTCATCAAAACTGAAATTCAAAAGAAATTGTTCTTCCAGAGCGGAAGCTTAATATTAGTGATGAAAAGTTCGGCTCTTTTGGGAGATTTGGCTCTTTTACTGACTCAGTAAAAAGATGAGTTCAATTTTCCGACTCTTTTTTGGGTCGATTCACTTACGAGTAACGAGTCAGAAGTGTCGGTTCGGCTCGGAGTTGTGAATGGAATCCTCAGCAATTATTAGAAGATTCACTACGGGGCTTGATGATGTCACTTACAACTCATGGCTCTTTGCTCTTTTCTCAGTGAATCTCTTTCGCTGGAGTGAGTCACGACTCCCTAGTCATTTAAAAGAGTTGTTCGGTACAAGCTAATTGTTTTGAGTCGTGCATCACTACTTAAAGGTGCGGTGTGTACGATTTAGCGGCATCTAGCGGCGAGGTTGCAGATTGCACCCAACTGAATTCCCCTCCGTGGAGGAGAAGCTACAGTGGCCGCGAAATTCGCTAAAGTCCCTCTCTAGAGGCAGTGTTTGGTTTGTCCGTCCTGGGCTACTGTAGAAACATGGCGGTGCAACGTGGCGGCCTCCATGGAAGGGGCTCCAGCCCCCATGGAGATATAAACGGCTCATTCTCAGGAAACGAAAACACAGTGATTCTTATTTTCATGGGATTATACACTAATTAATACATACTTATGAATATTATATTCCATTTCTGCCAAGTCCGTTCCACTAAATGCCACTAAATTCTACACACTGCACCTTTAATATATGATGTTGAACAAACTAAATGTCCCAGAAACCTCTGGTTTCTTCACACTTTTATCTCAAAGAGAAGGAGAGGTTGAATACCCATGTTATTCAGGAATATGTTCACCTTTCACATACCCAGTTTCCTCTTGTCGTTTCAGTTTTGATTTATTGGAAAATTACTGATTAAGAATAAAATTGAATAACCTTTATCTTCTTCGCTAATAGAAAACCTCTTTACCCCCCCCAGAGGATAGCAGCCCTGACAGGCCGACCAATCACGTGGGAGAAGGTGACGGTTCCCAGGAGGAGGACTAGCCAGTCACGGCAGAGGTACTGCGGGCCGGACCCGCCCACCACGTACACTTACCCAATCACTAGCCCCGCGCCGGACCACGGTTCCAACCTGGCCTCGGAGCCGGCCAATGAGAAGACTCCGC
>OMKR01057670.1:0-11627 GCA_900302355.1 Cyttopsis rosea
ATGACCTCTCCTTGTCCAGGCAAGTGGTCGCGGCAACAAAAACTGCCCAACAGCAACTGTACTTCCGGAGGAGACTCAAGAAGTTTGGCATGTCTGTCAGGACTCTCACCACCTTCTACAGATGCACCATCGAGAGCATTCTCACCGGCTGCATCACCGCCTGGTACGGCAGCTGCTCCGCTGCGGATCGCAAGGCGCTCCAGAGGGTGTGGAAGACAGCGGAACGCATCATTGACTGTCACCTCCCCTCCGTGCAAGGCATCTACCACACACGATGCCTTAGGAAAGCACGGAAAATCATTAAGGACTACAGCCATCCAGGCTATGGACTGTTCACGCTGCTGCCGTCTGGTAAACATTACCGGAGCATCCGGGCACGGACTACCAGACTCACAAACAGTTTTTACCCACAGGCCATCAGGCTTCTCAACCTGCAACATCTCTAGTCTCCCATGTAAACTAAATGTACATCACCACAACCTAATGTACATATCCACCGGCACTCCTTCACTTTATATTTATATCTATTTATAATGTGCAATAGTCTTAGTACATTTTAGTTTTAGTTTTTTTAAATCTCATCCCTTGCCCTTACTTCGATCTCGTGCCCTTATATGTGACCTCTACTTGTACGGTTGTACTTAAATTCTTATTTGTTTGTGCCTACTACGTAGTTGCTTGCCTTGCTCCAAGAATTTCATTGTCCAGAATGACCTTGTGTTGTACTGTACATTTGACCAATAAAACACTTTGAACATTGACCTGAATCCAACTGAGCATGCATTTCACTTGCTGAAGTGTGAACTTGTTCCAGACTTCAGGCTGCCATTGACTGCAAAGGATTTGCAACCAAGTATTAAAAGTGAGAATTTGATTTATGGTTATGTTAGTTTGTCCAATTCCTTTTGGTCCCTTAAAAAGAGGGGGGGACATACAAAATTTGTTGTAATTCCTACACCGTTCACCTGATTTGGATGTACCCTCAAATTAAAGCTGAAAGTCTGCACTTATAGCACATCTTGATTGTTTCATTTCAAGTCCATTGTGATGATGTACAGAGCCAAAATGATAAAAATTGTGTCAGTTGTTAGTCAATAAGGTTACGCCATATATTTTCAAATATACCAGGCTTATGTTTTAAGTTGTACATTATTCTCTCATTGGGAATATAGCCAGACAGAGGATGGTGGTGGGTGTTCATCCTTCCATTTAAGAGCTATACATTTATTAGCTGTTGCCAAAGCTATTCTTATAAATTTATTTTATTAACCTCCACTGGCAACATAGATGAACCTTGGTTCAGGTGGAATGGCGAGTGCATTTGTGTACTATATGGTATTGTATTAAACGGCTGTAAACTATGGTTTGATTGCACAGGTGCACTTCTTTGTTGTCTACGCCCCAACACTTAGTGAAGTAGTAGCAGACATACTAGAGATAAAGCTATTAATAGTTGTCAATCTATCAGTGTACATCAGTTCACAACAAGCTCTAAACAATCTCTCTGTTACTCAGGTGCCTCTTCGTCCTCTTCCCCACCCAGGTCCTGTCCTGGATCCACCCGGAATCTCAGGCCACCATTGTGCGCAGTAGCCAGCCACTAGTTGGGCCCTCAGACCGTCGCTGTAAAGAGGATGAACGCTTCCTCCAAACCATCATGGATGCCAACGCCCAGTCCCATAAGCTGACTATCTTTGATGCCCGGCAAAGCAGTGTGGCCGTCACCAACAAGGTTTGATCTAATTCCTGTTGGATCCCAAGCAATTCACGGTGACCATCGAATCCAAATGTTTGAGAAGTGTATTCATGTCAGAAATGTACAAAAACCTAGCGTGATGATTATATTAAATTCCCTTTCAAAAAATCTGTGTTAAGTTTGGCAGCTATTTTAGATTTGCAAGCCACCTAGAAACTCCTTCTCTCCTTTTATATTGTCCAATTTGTTCAACCATTTTTTTCATCTGTATTCTTTCTCTAATCCATCCATCCAAAAATAAATAAACAAATAAAAAATACTAACGACACTTTTATTTTACTGATTCCTTACAGCATCTTGCACTTATATCTGATTGAATTTAGAAACAAGAATCATGCACTTAAGTGCGAGGTTGCTCCAATGTCGATGTATGCTTTGATTGTTTCTAGCCTCTCATGTAAGTCACTTTGGACAAAAGCATCTGCTAAATGAATAAATGTAAATGTAAATCATTCCATCCATCCATCCTCCCTTTCCCCCATCCCTGTTTTGCTTCATCCCACCATCTTCTCCTCTGATGGATACCCGAACCCCATTCCCACTCCCGTACCTCCACCACCCATCAATACCAGGCCAAGGACGGGGGATACGAGAGTGAGAGTTTCTACCCTAATGTGGAGCTCAATTTCCTGGAGATTCCCAACATCCACGTCATGAGGGAGTCCTTGAGGAAGCTGAAGGAAGTGGTCTACCCCACAATAGACCAGGCCCACTGGTACTCCGCCATCGACCAAACGCACTGGCTGGAGTACATCCGGGTAGGAAGACCACATTTAATTTAAAATAATTTCTTTGTTCACAGTGGAATTTTCTTTGGGTTTTTTTTCTTGAAAAGCAATAAAGTTGGAAATCTGTTAGGGTTGCCATGTTAAACCCAGTGTTGGCACAGCGGTAACCCTGTTGCCTTGTGCCAACAGAGACTTCTTCGACACTCACACAAGAGTATGATCGTGTCGTGTGAGCACCTCTTCTGGGACTTGTTATCTCCGCGAGACAGAAAAATATGATAGTGTAGTGTGAGCAGCACCGCGATGTTAGGATTTTGAAATCCATTTTAGGATTTTGAAATTCATACTGTATTAGGATTTAGGATTTTGAAATCCATGTATTCTGAAGCAATTCTGAAAGAATTCAAAATGGAAGGTCTGTAGAAATGATCTTCTGTCCTCATCACGTACGCGGCTGTACAGCCAGTCTGACTGCCTGCGTGTGTCTCAGACTGGCTGCTTTATACTCCCTGTGTTATGTCCTTATATTAGCATCACAAAGCTATGACATCACAGTCCCAATTGGGAGGGACGGAACACTCCCTGCCTGGCATCTGTAAAGCCACTTCCACCGCATGAAATCAGCCAATCGACTCGACTCTACTTGCTTTTGGTCCAAGGTACTTGGTTTTCCACTGCAAATAGTACCACCTCAATGTAGCTGGTTACGACGCATGAAACTGCCTTGATCTCATCTTAAACACGACACACACTGGAGTGTGCTCAGTGGGAGCAGAACTTCAGAACGTCCAAAAAAACATTTATCTACCTGTGCAACAAACTGCGTCCAGTGATGGAGAGATGGGACACTTTTCACTCTTTTTTTCACTCTATATTTTTTTGTAAATAAACTGAATTTGAATCCATCAGTATTTTATTTATTATATGCTATATTTATTTATTATTATTATTATTTTAGCACCCCTACACTCTTTATTGTTCCTAAGTTTCTATAACTAACTTTAGACTGGAATTATGGGGTGTATTGGGTTCCTAAGGTATCTACCACAAAGGTTTACCTGTGTTGGGTGAAACGTTTCACAACACAGGTAAACCTTTGTGGTAATACTTTAAATAATTGACCACAGACAAATCTTTTGAATGACAAGGAACCACAGTTTACTGACTGCTTTTTGGAAGGTACAAATAATATTTCACCTTTTGGTTGGTCAAGACAAACACACAAATATCACAAATCAGATCCCTTTAAAATAACCAATAGTACCTTTCGTGGTAATATTAAATAACCTTGCCTTTACCAAAATTAACAAATCAATTAATTACCTGAAAAAAATATGTAAAACTGAATTGGCTTATACAAACATATTACAATACAAAACTTCAATCCCTGCAGATCTTTGGCACAATCCCAATTTATTCCCCTTTTTCCACTACTTCCCTGGTAGCAAACGCCTTAACTAGACGGGCCCACACACTCCCACTCACACTTACATACAAAAGGTGGCCTGTTCATTGCTCGGGTGCAGTTCGGCATAGATCCTGGAGAAACGGTTCATGAACCGAAAGAGGAAACCAGATGGCAGCGGAGGTGCAATCCTCATTAGGAAGCACCCAAACAGTCCTTTCCGGTCGGCAATGGTGTCCTCAGGCAATGGCATCATCTGGTCTATCGACTCACTGCCGTTAGCTTAGCAGTTTGCACAGACACACTCACACCAAATATCAATCAACTGTGATTACGCAATAAAGGTGCGTTATTGTCTGCAGCTACACTTTTCCCCGGTTTATTTAAACTTTCACCAGGCTATCTCCCTAAGCATTTTTCATCCTTTCTTCCGTTCCGTCTTTCTTCACTCATCGCATCTCTCCCTCTCTGCTATAGCTCCGCCCCCATTCTCTTCCTTACCTCCTTACCTCCTAGGCTTTGTTCTGCTCACTGAGAATGATTCTGGCTTTCACCTGGTCGAGTTGCTCTTTGGGTAGTGATTTGCTGCAGGCTTTCCAGCCACGACGAGGGCAGTTCTCGGATGCCCGGGTGAAGGAGTGAGTCAAGTGCGAGAGCTGGGTCACGGCACATGAGAGAGACCTCCAACAATGGAAACCCTCGAAATGCGCACTGCCAAGCCTGGCTGAAAGGCGTGTCACACAAACAGTAACGCCGCATCAGTTCCGGGGTTGATGAGGTCAGCGCCTACATCGAGTGGTCAACTCTCTTGGGTCCAGGGTCTGGTGCGGTGGACTTGGTTGTGAACGTAGAATCGTCTCATCTCATTTGATATGTAGCTTAGCCCCACTTTGCTATCAGAGAAGAACTTGACACTGTCCGACTTGGTGTCCAGCTCCTGTGAGATGATCTCTGCCATCTCGACTGCTAGGATGGCTGCACCGAGTTTGAGTCTGGGGATGGTAAGGTCGGGTTTGGGGGCTAGTTTCGCCTTGCCCAAGATAAACCCCAGCTCGCTCTGACCTTCCGCGTTAATCACCTCAAGGTATGCGACAGCACCGATTGCCTTGGTGGATGCGTCGCACATTTCTTTCCTCTGAGTTCCCGAGATTGGCAGTGTCGTGTACATCCTGGGAATCTTCAACCTCTGAAGATCTTGTAATGAGTTCCTCCACCTCAGCCACTACCCTTGTTTCTTGACGGGGTGTCCCATTCGCCGGCAGCGGCCATGCCCGGGGAGGGGCATTTGCTATGGAACATTTGCTGAATGTTGCTCATTATCGCGACTGGCTCGGTCCTGAAGTGAATTAGGAGCAGGCTGTTATTGAGGTCTGGACCCTGAAGAAGAACATTGTTCAATTGCGCACATGAGTCAAACACAACCCTGATCTGTCGTGGCCTCTGGGGATGGTAGATTCCAAAGCTTGGTAGATACCAGCGCTCCCTGCCATCTTTCAGCATGGGTGCCGGTTCAGTGTGCCCACTGCTAAAGATTTCCTTCATGAATCCCACGAAGTGGTCCCTCATTTCTGGCTTCTTCATTAGAGTCCAGCGGGGCGACATATGTTGGGCAAACGCGGTCTGGGCTTGCAGAATGATTCCTTAATGAACTCTCCGTTCATGATGTTGAGGAAGGCCTCGTCCTCGACTGAGGGTGCGAGTTTGCCCTCATCAACTGAGTGGTTGAGGATGAGTTCTCCTGCATTTTTGCACGGTTCATTTTGTCCCCCTGGGAACTCCTCTTCAAGTAGAGAAGCAGGGTGGTCTATGTAGTGTGTCGAGCCAGTGGCAGACTGTGTAGACTGTGTAGCCTCCGTAGGCTGTGTAGCCTGCTCCCCGACATGCACTGTGGTAGGTGTGGTGGGCTGCGGAGCACTCCTCAAGTGTCCATTGGCTGCGGAGCCTGCGGGTCTGCTGAGGCCAGGGGGGTCGTCATTCGTATGGGGTGGGCCCGCGACTTGGGGACCTCCAGGGGGTGGTAGGGAGAGGCCCACATCCTGGGGTCCTCTGTACTGCCGAGCTCCGAGAGGTGGGACGACCAGGCCCGCATCTTGGGGGCCTCTGTACTGCTGAGCTCTGAGAGGTGGTATGATCATGAAGAGCTCTATGGTATAGAGGCCCCAAGACCCCGCATCTATACCGTAGAGCTCTGCGGCCCACATCCCGGGGATCTCCGCACTGTGGAGCTCTGTGGCCCGCATCCTGGGGCTCTCCGTACCGCTGGGCTCCGGGAGCTGGCAGGGCGAGGTAAGTGGTGCGGCCTGAGCGAGGAGGGGTCATAGCAAAATCGTGCTAGTGGGGGTGAGGGGGGTTCCCGGGCTGCGGGACATCCCTCGCGTGCCTACTGGCCCCGTCGATGCATCGCTGCGGAGCATCTCTCATATCGTTGTGTTGGCCCAGGAAATGTGTCGACGTATTCCCTGGTCCGGTGCTCCGACCCCTGTGTCGAGGCAAGGAAGTGGCGCTCGGGCACATCCTCCCCCTCTTCCTTGCAGGCATGGGGGGTGACGCTGTGAGCACATCCGCCGCTGCTATGCAATCACTTTAATCATCATCTTCATCATAACTCCTACACTGTATGCGTGACGAATTAACAAACGTGACAAACACAAATAAACTTACAGATTGTGCTTTCTCTAGAGCAGTCCCAAGGCGGATGGGAGGAGATGTCAGTCCGACTCTTTAGTGTGGGCTGACTGCCTGCTTGTGTCTCTGACTGGCTGCTTTATACTCCCTATGTTATGTCCTCACAATAGCGTAACTAACCCGATTGGGAGGGACAGAACAAACTATTTAAATTGATGAAGCAGGAATTTGTAAATCTGGTTAACGGTCTTTTATTTCGTTAAAAATTTAAATGAAGGTTGCTTTACAGCTGCAGTAGGCACTTTTTTTGGTCATTTCAGAGAGAAGACGGGGGCTCAGGGAAGGGAGGGAACAGAGTCCGGTGTTCGAGGGGGGCTGGGAGACGGGGATGTCCAGAGCGCTGATCCAGCGCTTTGGTTTCCACCTCTCCAGCACTGCTGGAGCCAGGAAAAAAATGTAACTGTATTCAGATTGTACGTCCTTTGCCGACAGATTACATATGAGAAAGGGGCTATAATATCTCCTATCGATCAAGCAAGGTGTTGCGTACGAGTATGAAGTGAGTGCATATACCCGTGTTTGTCTGGTGGGAGGGGCTTAGGACGGAGGGGTGTATTTTGAAATTCTGGCATTTTTTGCCTTTTCCAGAAAACTGCCTACTGTAGCTTTAAGTGACAAACATTTTTCCACTCACTTCAACACTGAAGTGAGTGGAAAAATGTTTGTTAGACTTCCAAAACTGCACAGCATCCCCTTTGCTTTGAGCTTTGTTAAACAAATACCTTTTATTCCCCAGCTAAGTATGAATTTGAAAATGGATTATTAACTAATCATCATCTTCATCAATATACCTATGAATTATAAGGAAAAAAAAAAGATTACCTCCCACTTTAGAAGTGTGACAGAGGGAAATCAAGTTCTAGATGTTTTGTTGTGGATTGGTTTCGACTTTTGTGTCCACTAGTAGTGTAGTTGAGCCTCATGTAGGGCGTTGCCAGAGCTCTCATGCTTTGCTTGGTAGAGAAGGCAACTTGATTCGGCACTAAGTTACGTCAATCAAATACATAACCTGTGCTCATATGGTTTCATGCCTTTATGGGTTGAAAGGGTTTGTTTTTGTCTTAATGAAGGCATGCAAATGGTACATTGGAACTTATTTGACCATGACTGGTGGCTGGTACTTCATAGATCATAGCTCATGCCTTTGGAAACTAACCAGGATGGGAGGCTACTAGCTGACATATTTTGTGCAATATGAGAAATGAAGGGTGATTAAACAACAACAAAATGAAGGTGCCTAAGCAAATGAGAGCAAATAAATGGTTCTTTAAAGAACTTGGATGGTTTTTTGTGAAACTATACATTTTTAGGTTCCATTTGGCACCCTTATTTTTATGTGTGGTATACCGCAAATGGATTAGGTGGAGTTCATTGAAACCTGGCCAAGTGGCCTAAAAACGTTCAGCACCTGGAATACTGTCCTGGAAAGCCATAACCAACTGGAGTTGGTTATATAACCACCTATTTACACAAATCTGTTAATATTAATCCTGAAATATAATATAAAGTCCATATACTCTGTTTCCCCAGCTTCTGCTGGCAGGGGCAGTGAGGATTGCCGATAAATTGGAGTCCGGAAAGACTTCGGTGGTTGTCCACTGCAGTGACGGATGGGACCGCACCGCCCAGCTCAGCTCACTTGCCATGCTGATGCTGGACAGCTACTATCGCACTCTCCGAGGATTCCAGGTGGGATGGAAGAATTTGTCATACATTTTACTGTTTATGTACCTTGATTTAAAAAATAGTAAATAGTAAATATTTTTTATTTATATATTGTATATTGTGTAATATTTATTTACTCCTTTTTTTCTAATTGTGGTTACTTTGTGTTTGTGTGTGTGTGTGTGCATGCGCTTATGTTTTTTTTTCCCCCAGGTTCTGGTGGAGAAGGAGTGGATCAGCTTTGGACACAAGTTTGCTGCTGTGAGGAAAAAGGGGTGTGCGGGGGATGCATGTTGTATTTTCTCTTGCGCTGTGTGGTCTGGGCATTTTCGTGACATCTGATATTCTTGTCAATGCCAGCGTGTTGGTCATGGAGATGAGAACCACGCCAACTCTGAGCGCTCTCCCCTCTTCACCCAGTTCATAGACTGCGTGTGGCAAATGACACAGCAGGTAAGGCCTTTTGTGAACACTCGACCGATCAGAACCGCTGCGTGTTGTCAATTATCATGCCGATATCATGCAGATTTGCCTTTAGACACGGCAATAGAAAATCATTTTGTCTAACTAAGGGTGCTTTGACACCTACCCTGTTTGGTCCATTTTAATCGAACCATGGTGCGTTTACTCTGTTAGTCCGTTTCATCTGGAGCGGTGAGAACGTGCATTCGAACTCTTGACTCGATATCAGCGGAGTGGAGCCAGTGTATATATATAGTGTATGTATATAGAATATCACGCACTTTGATGTATTGCTGCCAAAGTTTTTTAACTTTCAACCGACATTGGTCCACTTTTTTTTCTTTTTTTTTTCCTAAATTGGGAAAACTGCTAAGGAGTATCAGGCATAGTTTTAAGTCTGACTAATATGTCAAAACTGGCTCCCAGATGGAGAGGAATTTGTCCCTGAGTATTTTATCTTCTCTAACTGTATGAATTGCATCAGGTCACTCAACCACATAGACGCTTTAGGTGCGTTTGTTGATTTCCAATGTAATAATATTCTTCTGCACGCAAGCAAAGCAATGATGTTTTTGTCTTTTCCTTTTCCTCCAAGAATATTTTCTATCTGTAGTACCAAATATGGCTGTTGCTGCATTGGGTTGGAAATCAATATTAATATGAAGCCAATAGATAATTTTTGAGCATTTGCAGCTCAATAATAATAGCAAAGATTTGGAAGAGCTAAGCCACCCTGTAGTTTAGGCCTCTGTAGCAGTTCTACACGTACTCTAGGGCTCTTACCATTCCATATAAATGAAATAAAAGCTTTATCAGTAGATTTAAAGAATGATTTAGGAAGTTAAAGTGGGATACATTGAAACAGATAGAGGAATTTGGGCCAGTCATTTGATGTCGAATTCTCAAATAGAGGAGAAAGGTTTTCCTGATAATGTCTCTTACAGGGATGCGAATAACTCGCTTTTCGGTGAATGTCGTTTTTTTTTCACGTCAATTTGGGTGACTGATCGTCCAGATCCGAAGAGTTTTTTTTGGGGGGGGGGGGCGCCGCGACCCATTTTATTATTATTATTATCCATCCGAGGGAACAACGTCATCCCCGATCGATTAACTAGTGGACTCATTCGTTAGAAGACGTGGACACTGTGCTCTGTGGTTAGAAAGTTTGTATCGGGCAAGAGACAGCGTGATGCTGCATTCAATGAATGATTGCTGCCAAAGTTTTTTAACTTTCAACCGACATTGGTCCACTGTGTGCTTGATTCCCATTTCTTTCAGTTTATCACTGAAGAGTTTGAAGACTTCGGTATTCTTATGTGTTTCGACAAGCAACTGTGAAATGTGATCGTCATCCCATATTTCTAGAAGAGCCCTCACCACACCCTGTGTGTCCGCAGCGGCGCTTGGCTTTTCATTCATAATCAAAATTCATGTGGAATCCCCGTCAGTTTTCAACTTGTGTAGTGGCAAATAGCTCCGTTTTAACATGAAGCCTTGTAACTGGGGTGGTGAGGATGGATAATTACATGTTGGCGTAATCCTGAAAAAGAAAAGAAAAACATGAATGAGGGAAAATCACTTTCTGTCACAAAATCGCATTGTCACGGACAACAATGGAGCAGCAGCAGCGTGTTACGATTGCGATCCCATCTTTCATTGTTATGATTTGGTTCCAACCAAATAAGAACAGTGCGAACACAAGTGTCAACATCCGTTTTCAATCCCACAATGCACCGTGTTTTGGTTTGCTTCCTATATTAGGTCTGAAATTAAGTCAGATTGCGTTCTCACATGTAACAAACCAGACCAAGGTTCCATTGTTTGGTCCGCACCAGAGTTCGAATGCACGTTCTCACCTCTGCAAACGAAACGGACTAATGGAGTAAACGCACCATGGTTCCATTAAAATGGACCAAACAGGGTAGGCGTGAAAGCACCCTAAGTCCAAGTCAATATCTCATCATGTGTCCTTATCTCACAAGGTGAATATAATATAAGACTGAAATGATAATGAAATGTTGTGATAATGATGATAATGCATATGACGTTTCCTCTTGCTTGTAGTTCCCGGCAGCCTTTGAGTTCAATGAGCTGTTCCTCATTACTGTACTGGACCACCTGTATAGCTGCCTCTTTGGTACCTTCCTCTATAACAGCGAACAGGAGAGGATAGCCAAGGTATGTACTATTTCTCTGAGAGATTTTGATTTGTGTTATCTGTTTAAAAATGGTCTGGAACATGATCTGTGATGGCTTGAAGTGTAAACCATGCGGTCAAATGACCACATGGTTTACTTCTCCCAAATGTGACGCATGAAACAATTTTACTTTCCTTTATAAAATCCATTATACAAGTTGTATCTGGAATTGATGATGAATTTCTATATGAGCCTTTCTATCCCTCCCTCCTTGTCCCCGTCCCAGTTTCCCTTTAACCTCTTAACCTCTCTGTTCTGAATCTCTTTTAGGATGTGCAAAGTAAAACAGTATCGCTTTGGTCCTATGTCAACAGGTGAGACAGAGCGATTTGCAATCATACTGTATGCCAGTTAGTTCCCATTGTTCCCCTGCCGCGATCGGACGAGAGGCATTCTTTTTTTTGTGCTGTCAGCCTGCTTGGCATACAACAGAGAATTTGTATGCCATTGCATCTAGGACAGAGTTAATCTGCAAGTGGAGTTCAAATTCCCGACCTGCAATGTCACTCTTTATTCTTTTTTTTGACGTGGACACTGCTCTGTGGTTGGAAAGTTTGTATCGGGAAAGAGACAGCGTGATGCTGCATTCAATGAAACTCGGCAAACTGTAATTCTCTCGGAAGGACCAGGTCGAGAGACAGCGTGATGGTGCAGTCACTGAAACTTGTAAAACTGTAATTCTGTCCCAAGGGTATCGAAACCCACATAGGCGTAGATTTCATTGGGGG
>OMKR01057762.1:4689-25590 GCA_900302355.1 Cyttopsis rosea
TCTCATCCAATCAGAGGCTTCTTAGGGTTTCACGCAACACCCAGTTAACGTTATCTGACACTACTTGGGCTGTCCAATAGCTGATACAACAGTCCGCCGTTACACTAATTGATACCTAAAACAATAAAAATGTATTTAGGATATTGCATAGCCCTCTTTTGTCTGAAAGTGCACCTGTCACAGACCGTAAGCGCTGCCATCTCAATACATGGTCATAAATGTTCTTCCGTGTACTTAACCGTGATCCTTTTTGTCAATACTGTGGAGCTTTGGGAGGACTTATGGAGACCAATCAAATATTGACAGATGAGGATGTCAATGTCTCTCTCTCGCTCGCTGTCACACACACTCAGACACACAGAAATCTGCTGCCAAGTCAGCCATTCAGGAGGGCTTTGATGTCCGTCTCTAGGTTCACCCTCTCAACCCCTTCACTTTCACCTCTTTTCCTCCTCTCTCCATTTCCCTCTCTTTCTCACACACTGGCACACACTTGCTCTCCCTCGCCCCCGCCCTTTCTTCTTCTCTTCTGACCTTCTCTCTCTTTAACAAGAACAGATTGTTTAGAGGCAGGAAAACAATGTTCTCCTACAGGAAATTAAGGGGCTACTTCCAAAACATTTAACAAACTTGAACGATGAAATATAATGCGCTAGTGTAACAGGCCATCTTTGATGATTGCTTACATTACACGCAATGTCATCAATCCTCTTTGGGAAGGCTAATGCAGTCAGAAAAACCTCATCACCAGAAGAGAAACAGTATTATCCTAAATAGTAATAATCCAGGCGAACTCCATGCTACAGGTGTGTCTCAGGGAACAGAGCAGAAAGCAGTGGGATGATTTGATCGGTCAGTAGAAACACCTCACTCGGCACAGGGCAGTTCCGCGTCCCTACAACTTCAACAGATCTACACAAATCCCATACACGCACGTCCTATTTTGAATTCAAAACGGAAAACTTCGCCGAAAGGTGACGCTTGCTTCGGTCCTTTGTTTTTCAGCGTGTTGATTATTTTCTCTAAAACGGTGTGAGGATCACATGCACACAGAAAACTAGAGAGAAAGGGTCAAGAACGCCGTATGTTAAAGCCATTTCAAAGATATTTCTATGACCATTGAAACTAAGTAATATTTCAATTATAATATTTCAATTCATTTGTGATTATGGTGGTATTTCTTTTAATCGGGAAAACGGTTGCATAACTTCCAAACAAAGGATTGATATTACAATTTTCAAATCGGTTCAGAAATTGAAACAATAGAATTGAATGATATCAGAGCATTGATTATTTTAACCCAACACTAATAACAAAACACCTCTCTTCTTCTCAACATGTCTTTCTCCCAAAGTTCTCCATTTCTCCACAAATACACTGCTGCCTTCAATCAAATGATGCGAGGTGTTTTGGATGGGATGAAAGAAAGACAAATAGACAAATGGACGCTGGCAAGAGAGTGTCGAAAGACCGGACGGATGGACAGGCGAAGAAAGGCAGTTGAAAAGATGGACAGTAGGACAGACGGAGACAGACGGATCGAAAAAGAGAAATCGATACAGACATTGGGACATTTTCCTTCTTTACCCATTCCTTTATATTCCTTTAGTCTCTTTTCACGTCCCTCCATCTCTCTATTCCCTCCCTTTCCTCCCTCGGTTAAACGTGTGGAGGTGTAGGGTTGCCTCTTCCTCACCTCCCTCCTCTCCTCTCCATTCCAGCTGTCAGGAGCTCGGCTCGGCTTTGATCTCTCCGTCATTAGTCAGGTATGTAGAGACACAGAACACCCCCCACCTCGTCTTTTTCAGAGTTCCTCTCCCGCTTTTCTCTCTCTCCCACGCTCTGGCCGGCGTTTGGCAGCTGACCTGCTTGTCTTGTTGGATTTCTGTCAAAGACGGCGAGGTAGGTTTGGTTTCAGCCGCTGTGTCTTACCGCTTTATGTGTTTCAACACTTGACGCGTACAGTGTTTTCAAAACGCCGCGGCAAGCTCCCTCGTTGGCTCCAGAATGTTCTGAGAGGCACGGCCGAGGATTTCACCAGAAGTCTGTCCTGTTCATTTCCAATATACTCGTCATCACCTAAGCAGAAGTTATTAGACCGGAGAAATTGGCACTAGGCCCTCGAAAAGCAGTGTTCCCACCCGCACTGAACACCCCTCTGTCTGAGGTAGAGCCGAGCAATATATCTTATTAGTCACATCTGTTTATACTAGTGGCTTTTACCATACCACAGTCATGTTATTTTATGTAATTTGATCAGTCTAAGAATGGAACGTTCTGAACAACCATAGACTTAAAAACACATCTTTGTAGAGTTTTTGAATATATAGACAGTTCTATCATTATAACAAAAATGTTGGCCATGTGATAACATGTTGGTCCAGCCATATACTGAAGTGGACTTGGTAAAGTCTTTAGCAAAGATATTATCACATTGAAAAGTGTGATAATATCTTGTATGCATGAATATATTGTCAATAAGGTGATCAAAACAGACCAAGAATGAGTCATGTAAAACTGAAATACCTTCCTCAGATCTCTCCATCTTGTGAAAGCTAGTAATATGTTGATTCTACTTTCGTTTTTTCTTGGTTCCAGATATGCGAGTGCCCGCAGAGTCCACCATTTCACTACTTTCACTGAAAACAGGATGTGTCCAGAGGGATAGAACCAAAAGACAGAAGGGGCTTTGACAATACAGATAAATTAAGATGAATTCACTATATACTGTATAGTGAAATGTAACATTGACATAAATATCAATCACATTTAAAAGAGACTTGACTTCTCCAACTTAAGGATAGGTTCATTATGTTTCGACCCAAGCCAGCTTCTCGTTTAGAAAAGGAGATTCAACTTATTTTAAGGCTTAAAAGTTTGCCCCGTTGGACAGCTGCAGCAGAGCGGTGAGTTTCTCAATAGTGAATCATTCAGCAAGGTTGTAAATGATGGTGGGAACCGACATTTTAATAGGGCCTGGGTGGAAAAATGTATCCTTTAAATATGAGAAGGTTCAGACAGGAGTGTAAAGACAGGATTTGTCCAACATGTCTGTGCTCATTTAGTTGACGCTGTCCTGTTTGTGACACAAGCACAAGGCAGCACACGGAGCAGAGAGACGCGTGTCAACAGCCACTGGCCCACTGTCCTGACAGGACCCAGTGTGTGTGTGTGTGTCACCAGATGGACGGGAGGCACGGGGCCAGGCAGCTGCTGGCATTTATCCAAGTGCTCGCCCCTTCTTCTTCCTTCCACCTTTCTATTCACCCCCCCTCTCACCCTCCTTCTAACCTTCTAACCATCAATGGATGCAGACTCTTCATCCCTGGCCCTTTTTTTGCCCTCTCTTTCTTGCTTTCAATCTATCTTTCTTCTCTTCAACTGGCCCAATATCTTTCCCATTTTACAAAACCTCCAACACACTCATGCAACTTTTGTTATTCAATAAAAGCCTCTTTTTTTATATGTCATTTAAGGCCACGTTCACAAACACGTTTTTTACCCCATTTCACATAAATCCTAAAGATTCTAATGAGTGCGTTCTTAGCTTTTTCCTATCCGCGTACAAAGCACAAAAAAGCCATGTGTGAACACGGCCTAAAGCTACTTTTTCTGTGTAAAACAGAAAATCTCCCATTTGGTGTTTCACACGCGAAGTGTTGCATCTTGTTTTGGCCTACAGCCTGCTGTCTAGCAGACTGTCTGTTTAAACAATGGCTGTTAGTTTTGTAAACACATGCCCACACACACAAGCACTTGTGCCAAGTGCCAATGATCACTGTAGTAACACATTTACTACGCCAGCTTGACACCAGGCAGCGACTGTGGGCTGAGAGTTGGCATCAGGCCTCACTAGAGAGATGCAGTACCACAGACCAACCACTGGGTGGCAGCAGCTGCACGCGAAACGCAAACACAGGCTTCAATAAAGTACTGCATTATTCCTTTCTTTTCTTGGTTTTCCTCTCATACAATTTCCGGGACAAAAATAATATAAATACCAAAATGAATAATAAGTAATACACTCTTAAAACAAAATGAGATTTGGTGGAATCACATTAATATTAACCAATTTCGCAACTTGCTGAGTCAACGTTCCTTTAATCATACATTGTTAATTCAGATGGAACATACAAACAAAATGAATGCTCCGACGCAAAGAAAGAAGAGAAATAAAGCAGAGAATATAATGTAGTACTCACATTTTCAATGACAAATGTCCACTCTTTGTCTTCAAACTCTTCAGCATGTGGATCCTAAAAGAAAAAGGTAAAAAAAATCCAACACAGGTAAAATATACCTTCATTTGGGTTGCACAATTACCGCTTTTAATAACGCAGGCTACCATTTCAGAATAACCTTTAATAAATGGAGAATTTGCATTTGAAAATTACAACGCTTAAAGTGGTAATCCATCAGATTGTCTGTGTTGGGTGGATCATACTGCAAGTCCTAGAATTCCATTCTAAACTGCTGTGTTTTGTTCCACAGTGAGTGTGTCTGTGTGTTACGAGTGTGTCTCATGGTGTCTGTGCGTTTATCCAGTTGACTTGTGCCATGCCGTGATGTGATGTGATGTAATGAGGGAACAGCAGCGCCCACAGCTGTCTCCATCTTACTCAACAATGACCTTCACTGCTCTACAGAAGCCCACATGGACAAACACATGTTACTAGGGCTGTGGGGAAAAAAATTTATCTAAAGAATCAATTCGAAAATTATAATATCAATACTTTGTTTGGTGCAATCATTAAATCAATGAAATATGTATCTGTATTAGAATTGGATTTAAATATTTAGTAATGCTCAACAGCTGGTATACTGAAAAGTCGGTAGCAATTCTCATTATGTATAAAATGTCAGTGTATATACAATATATAATCCTATCTGCAGCAGTCTCATCAATTTCAAATCGGATCATGACCTTTTGTATCGAAATCAATTGTGAAATGCTGCCCAGAACCCAGCCCTACATGCGACACACCAACACTGATACAAGGTCATGCAACATAATTAATTAATACTGGCATTAATTAATACTTGATCACATCAATGATATCCAGCACCCTACGTGTGCTCTAACATGTTTGCAAAGCCGCAGTCCTCATAGTCCCACATGCTTCCCCAGGTGCAGACTACAAACTGCTGAGTACAGCAGCCTCCAAGGCCTAACCTGTCTCTAACAGCATCCATCAAACCTCCTCGGTGCTTCTTATATACACTGAGGAGTACAAGATGGGTGGAGATTAATGCATTAGAGTAACTAATAATGTATATAATGAAATATATAATATAATAAGATAAATTGTCAATCAAAAAATAGCATTCAATTGTTTCTCAAGGACTGTGGAACAAGGATCTTTCATTAACAATTTAAATAATACATGTTCCATTCTTTCAAGTGCAAACAATTAAAAATGTTGTTTGTATTTGAACATGTTTGAAATTTAAGATGGGCCAGCGATGCATAATTTAGCATAGAGACTTGGAGATTCACTGTTTTGGCGGCGGTCTTTTCAACTGCAAGGAATTTCACTCTGGCCGGTGGAGTTAAAATGTTGGAAAAGCCTTTCAGTCGAAGATGAAATCATTCTGGTTTGCAGAGTTCATTTGTGGCTTTAGCAAACAGCTGTGGCTCAACTGAGCGTAATGGATTTAATTTCTGCCTGGTCACATAACTGGCTTTATGACTTCCTATGGGACAGGAAGTAGGGGCGGGTCTATAACTAGGAGAGAATGAAAAGTACAGTACTGTTAGCATGAAGGAAGCATGTGGCCCTGGGCCAAAAAAGGTTGGGAACCCTTGCCTTACACACAGGTTATAACTCAGATAGTCCCCTGGAGCAGGAAGGGGTAAACTATAAACAGTGCTGAACCCTTGAACTTCTTGTTGAGGACAACCTTGCTAACCCTTGGTAACCTGTTAGCCCTGTGTGATAAAGGAAGGTATGTATGTATGTATGTAGGTAGAAGGCAGGGTTTCTGTTAGGACCGTTAAAGGTGTAAGAAGATACAGGAGATCAGGGCTAGGCTGTCAGCATGGAGGCTTAGGATGTTTAAATACCTTTGTCAGTAACCTTACCAGCAGGAATGTGGGGTCCAAATGGCTAAATTAGGTTTTCATGTGTAGAAACTAGCCATTTAAGTACAGCCTCAGACCTTTTTCACGATTGAAAAAAAACCTGAAGGGCAGGTTAGGTATTTGTATTTCATCAAAGGCAACAAATACTGTGTGAGAGTAGTTGTATCTGTGCGAATGGGATGCAGAGGAAGGCCAAAACCGACTGTACGCCCATAGTCAGCCCTCAGTGTATACTATATATATATATTAAAAGTATATTCTTTAAAAAGTAATTTTACCCCCTGGTTTGAGCCTCACTTCACCCCACTGCCCAATTTTGAAAAATGGTGTGGAATGGGGGTGAGGAGGGGGCGCAACTCAGTTCCAAAAAGTTTGAAAATGAGCGTGGTGTCATAGTCCCTGCTCAGTCAATGCAGGCCGGTTGGTGGAGAATGGACCTTGGATGGGTCTTTCTTTTTTTTGTTATTTTTATTTGTGCTGTAGAGAGCCACTGAAACTGCTAATGTGCGTCAGCATCCTCCATACACACTTTGGGCTGATTTAGGTGGTGTTCTGAGCCACACATTATACTATCTGTAATGCCGATTGAATCACATTCGTAAAAGACAAATATTATGACCAGGCTTGATGCGTTTCATTAGAGAACATAGTCATATTTCAGTTAACTCAAAAACATGACTGTGTTGAACTTTCGTCTACCTGAAAGTAACTATGATGTTGATGTTTTTCCCTGAAACAGAATAGCTATGATTCTTGCCATTTCAACAGCCCCAGTGCCTTGAAACCTCAACCCTCAACCTTTTTTTGACATAAATGACTGGAATTGTTTATTTGTCTCTTTTTCACAGTGCTTCCCCCATTAACACCATTAACAATGTCAAATTAAAAAATTAAAAAACTAAAATGTATTCATCCCCCTTGTTCAGTACTTGGTTGAACAAGTCTCGATGGGGTTAAGATCAAGACTCTGACTGGCCCTCCAAGGACATACATTGTCTTCATTTTAAGCCACTCCAGCATTGCTCTGGCAGTGTGCTTTGGGTCGTTGTCCCGTTGAAAGACAAACTTCCTCCACGGTTTAAACTTTCTGGTGAGGAGAGCAGGTTTTAATCCGGGATCTCTCTGTATTGTGCATCATTCATCTTCCCATCAATCCTGACCAGATTGCCAGTCCCTGCTGCTGAAAACCAATTCCATAACATGATGCTACCACCACCATACTTTACAGTGAAGATGGTATCACCTGGCTGATTTACCCCACACATACAGTTTAGTGTTCAAGCCAAAAAGTTCCACTTTAGTCTCATGGTACTTTCTGCCACATCTTTGTGCGAAGGTGTTTTTATCAGCCAGAGCTTCTTCCTTCTTCTTCCATAAAGGCCCATTTAGTGCAGTGTCTTGGAGATTGCTCAGACATGAGTCTCAGTCAGTCACCTCTCTAACAAGTGCCATTCTTGTTCAACTGAGTTTAGAGGCATCCTGGCCTTGGCACTGTGGCCGTAGTTTCATATTTTTTCCACTTCTGTATGATGGACTGCACTGACCAATGGGATATGTTCAGTGGCTTTAAGGTGCATGCGTAGACTTTCCCACATCTGTGCCTCACTATAATTATATCCAGGACGTCTTTTGAATGCTCTTTTGTATTCATTTTGGTTTGATTTGCAGAAAATCTCTACCATACCATACTGTCATCCACAATTTCCTACAGGTGTAGGTCAACAGGTTGGGTTAGTTGGTAAGGTAATACATTACACCTGAGCAAGGTCAGCCTTACAATTACAAAGGTTATGAATATTCTATAAATCTAAAAATAAAATTTAATTTGTAGTAAATTGGGGTTTTGGACACTATTCATCTTAACATTTTATTAACCAGCTCTACCGACCTTAAACAGAGTAACAGTGATCTCGATGTTCTCTGGTACAGGCCATACCACTACTCCTCTGTAGGGGTTCTTGATGCCAGGCTGCCAACTGTGGGACTGAAGAGATACAACAACAATGGAGGTAAAAAAGAAGAAAAGGGATGATGATAAATAACTCTGGTACATTGTAATAGAAACAGAAGTCAGTAGTACTACCAACATAAGTACAAGAGCACTGGCAATAGTAGTATTAATAGCTTTGACTGTAGCTGGCTAAATCAGACTTAATTTTGAAACTAAAAACACTTGTGCACATAAATTTTATTACACACACCCTGCATTCAAAATGTGAATCACTGACTAAAGAGTCATCAAATACGAACCTTGGATGATTTCCGTCGACTTCTACGTGTCCAAACAACTACCAGTTTGTCTGGCTGCCTGTAAGACATAAAACGGAGAGAGAGGAGAGAGAGATATGAGTGACAACTAAAAAGCACAAGAGCAGGAGAGAAAGAATAGACTAACAAATAGGGGGAAGAAAGCAGAAAAGGTGGGAAGAAAATTAGGGCTAAAGGAGAGGCGAGTCAGAAGAAACGAAAGAAGAGAGGCAAGAGAAGAAAAAGGAGACAAAAGGAAAACGAGGAAAACGACAGGCAAGTCACACAAGGAAAGAGAGAGACATTTTAGGAAAAGAAAAGAGAAGGATATCAATAGTAAATTGATTAGAAAGTAGAAGAGGTGAGTACAACAGATTGAGAAAGATCAAATTGGAAGAAAGATGAGAAAATAAAACTGATGTGGGAGGAGAAAGGAGGTATGCCCAGTCGTCAAACTACTTTCATCCATTCACTTAATTCTACAAAAACAGTTTAAAAAACATTTGATTCTTATCGTTGATTCAAAATCTACAGAAACTCTGATACTCCAACGCAAGGCACTGATACTGGTGGTGCATGGAAGTGCCTGTCTGCAGCTAAAAATCAATGATTATGTTCCAAACTTCAGATTCCGACATTCTGTTCCCCGAAATTGGAGTGTATCGACAACGTTTACAGTGGATTTGTTTGTGTGTGTGTGTGTGTGTGTGTGTGTGTGTGTGTGCTCTTGTGGTCCTTGCGTCTGAGGCACTTAACAGTAGTGCAGCCGTCCTAGAACAACAACAATGGCCTGTGGTGGACAGAAAGCCAGAAATAGCGAGAGTGGAGTGAGAGACCAGGGGAGATAGACCAATAGAAGAGTGTGTCGTGACTGATGTCCGATTTGTAGGAGTCATGTTGTTAAGTAAATTGCTAGAGCAGTTTTTAGAGGTACTTTTAGATGGCCCTCTTAAGCAAAGTGCACAAATAAAAATAGCTAATTTAAAGCTGGGGTAGGCAGTTTTTCTTTGCGTCATTGGGCAAAAATTCCATAATAACCTTTCAGCATATTGTAATTCAAGTGGTCTGAGAGAGAACTAGACTTCTGCACCTCCTCTTGGCTGTTTTGAGGCTTTAGAAAATCTAGCCCGTGAGGGGAGACTTCGGCCAATCACAGGTCATTTCAGAGAGAGGGCGTACAAATGCAGATGCACGTGCAAGTCCCTTCAGATGCTGAAAGCCCGATTCAATTGCGGTGTTATGCCGAATTCTGCCTGCCCTCCGAGAATTGGCGGCAGATACACTAAAATAAGGTTTTTAAATGCAGAAAAATGAATGTGGGGTGTCAAATTCATTAAATTGTCAAAGTCGATCAAATAAAGTATGTGCTGATAAAACTATTTGATTCCTATCAAACTTTGAATTGAAGTCTCATTACTGGGTGTTAAGGGGTGTATGCATTATTCTGCAGAACTGATTACTGCCGAGTAAAGCATCCCCTATTATTTCAACCTAGGTCATTATTAAATGTATGAAATTCACACTGTGGAGCCAAAACAGCCCAAAATATGTGCTGGAAAAACCATTTGATTCATAGATCTCCAGAAATAAAGTTACAGTGTGGATGCATTAGCTGCATGCAATTCTCCGTGGGCAGGCAGAACTCGGCATAACAACCCGCGGGAGCATTCACTTTCAGTTTAGCGTCTGTTGTCTGACTAAGTATTGATAACGCAAGTTTTTTATTATTGATTGTATTATTGAGTTTTTTTATTTGACGAATGTGGGCGCTGATACCAGAAAATGAACTAAATGGGTTTTATTTCTATATATAAAAAAGCATTGTGGGGGCGGTGGGCAAGTAATATAACACCATTAACCAACCCTATTGCAAAACAACCCAAAAAACGGAAGACAGACTCAAAAAGATAGTCTAACAATAAACGCAATAAAAGACGTGTCAATATTGGCGAAGCGATTCAGAGATGGAGAGAACTTTGCGATTGCATCGGCCTCAAGTTGGATTTCGAGCTTGCCGTTCTTCTCCTGGACAGGTACGCTGCGCGTATGAAGTGCGTGCATATGCCCGTGCTCGTCTGGTGGGAGGGGCTTAGGACAGAGAGGGGAGAGGGGGAGCTGCAGGAGGATTATAATTTCTTTATTATCTCTATTATTATTGCAGAAGTAGGTGTATTTCAAATCCTGGAGGTTTTTTTCGCCTTTTCCAGAAAACTGCCTACCGCAGCTTTAAGGCTTATTAGTTGTTGAAGAGATAAAATATCAGATTGGTATCGTCAGAAACTCAAGATTTCAGTATCGTGCCATCTCTACTGAGCAGTCATCTCCTCAGGACACCTCTGGACTTGTCCTTCACTAACCCCCCCACCTCGTAAGTATCTTCAATCGATTCTACCCATCCCTAGTCTGATCCCTTGATGCTTTTATCCAAGTCACTGTGGAAAAAAGCATCAGCTAAATGTTGTAAGGCAATGAAACTTATTTTGCTTGGATCAAGAGAAAGAATCTTCTCAGATGGTACAATGTACAGTGCTTTTAGCTATGCATTAACCCAGTATCAGATCATGTGTTCACCTTAGAGCTGTCACAATTATTAAGCTCATATAATCGCTTCATACAATTATTTGAGCCGACTGCGAACATTTTGTAAAAAAAAGTTATATTCTGCAATTATGCGTTTCCATCTACATTTAAGGGGAATTTCAGGCCAATGTTAGAAATGTTGTCTATCCCGATTTTTTACGTTCCAATGCAGTACGAATAAATGGCTCTTATTCATAAGGCAGTGGGTGAGTGCATTATTATACCGTTTATAAGTTTATACTATGATAGTGGCATACAATGAACAAAAGACAATTAAACTGTTCATCGCAATTATATGTATGACAGTTAATCGTCACGTAAAATGTCAAGATTGTGACAGCACCAGTTCAACTGTCATTCTATAGATGCACCCAGTTAGACATTTAACATTTATCTGTGTCCATCATCCTATGCAACTACCTACATATCTGTCAATCGTGCTATGTCAACAAACATCCCATATCGTTTACCTTTTATGAGGACTGACAACATCTTCATGATCACTTTTCTGAATTCATATTTATGCATTTTTCATGAGGTGCAAATCATTTCAATGGCAAAGAAAATCTAATTTTAGACTTTTTGAAGTTGCAATGAATAGCCCTGATCTTTGCAAAAATGCATTTAATACCAATTCAAAGACATGTAGATAGACAGACAAGCAGACAGACGGACACAGAGTGTCTAGAGTAGAGACTAAGGGAAATAAAACAATGAGGGGGTTGAAGAGGTAGCTAAAAAAGACAAAGGAAATAGAGGAAAGAAGGAAGAAAATAGATAGAAAGAGGGGAGAAAAAGAGAGAGAGAGAGTGACAGCCAACTACTGTCCGGACAAAGAGGCCCCACATAGAGAGGCTGCTGTCCCACAATAAAGAGCCAGTGTCATATCACAAAGCACACACTCACATACACGCACGCCATCATCTTCCAGAGCCGTTTTCCAGAACAAACTCTGCTATGAAAAGAATTTAAACCATTCCTCCACAGAAAAACTCTTGCATCTTTTAGTTTTGCCCTCTCTCTCTGTCTCTCACACACACACACACAAACATAGTCCTCCCCTTTACCTTTGCCTTCCTGCTCTTTCTTTTCTTCTAATCCACCACTCAAAACATCTGTTGTTTTCTTAAAGGGGAGGTTTGTTTTGGGGGGTTTTCAACCCAGGACAAAAAACATCTTGCATGAACTAGCCTAGACCAGGGGTTCACAAACTTTTTGGTTGGCGATCCCTAAAAAAAGACTCGCGGCCCATCATTCCGACTCGCCAATGTTCAATCTAAACACAGCATAGTTAAGTACACATACAAACCTCCATGGAGTTGGCACCCCATGTGATTAGAATTTGAATAAAATTATTGCCATTCGTGCTGCCTTTGTGCCGATTTGTGCAGTAAAAATGATACATTTGTGCCACTATGGACACGTTTCAATAAGAGTCTATGTTACAAACACAAATATAATGTAGCCCTAGTGTACACCGCTTGCACGGACCACGCTGCTTCCTTGCGCTCTCTCCCCCCGCAGGGAGACGGGGCTATTGGAGCAACTGTCTACCGGGACAGCACGCGCGAGTAGGGTTAAACAAACCCTGTGCCGCAATGAAAGTGGCCACTGCGTCCGTCCAGTTTTAGGATGGACAGTCCGGTTTTGAAATACCGTGTCCATCCACCGGTGCAGCCTTAAACCAGATGCTCACTTGTCCTCCTTTTGATTGGCAGACAATATCCATGATCTCACCACTGTGCGTCCCCGCTGTGTGCTCGTCCCTGTGTGTGCGCATCCCCACTGTACGTGCGTCCCCGCTCCCTGTTCTCCAAACAATAAGGGTGTTTTTATTGTAGATGTATTTATTGTAATTGAATGAAGCAAAAAAAAAAAAAACAGTGCATAACGGTGCATAGCAGGGCCCCCTCTCTCGCCCCTAAAAGCTAGTCCAGTCCGAGATCAGGCAGAATGTCCCGCATTTTGACCAATTGTCCCACGTCCCACAACCAGACGGAATGTCACGCATTTTGATCAATTGAATCTTGTAAATTGAAATTTCTATCATATTGACATTTATTCCCATGCATGCTGCGCAGAGTCAGAGTGGGAGAGTGAGTTGTTATGGTTACAGGGACGCTCCGCACGGACACACACGTCTCTTTCTCTCTGTCTCTCTTATGGAAATGTTAAATATTTTTGAAAAACTATTTAAATTTAAAAACACATTTTCCTTTTTTGTGCATGTTCAGAAAATCATCTGGGGACCCCCAGATAACATTTGGCGACCCCCCACCACCAGAGGTTGGGACCCATCGTTTGAGAACCCCTGGCCTAGACTACAGTAGAGTGACAACATAACAACGAGAGACAGAATAGTACAACCAATGCAATTGGTAATTGCTGAATCTTATAAAAAATTTTATAGGTTCCAATTGGTTTTATTTGAGGGGAAATTTAAGTGAGAGAAAGAGACACAGATTTTACATATTGTATTTGCCATGGAAACTTTTTCCATTATTTCCATTGTCCAATTTGTAAAAAGTCTGCTCTGCAAATACAATTTGTTCAGTTTGGCTTGTCATAATGCATCTTTGTGCGTGTGTGCTGCAAACGGGAATCTTTGTTTGGAACAGAGCTTGTGTCGTGAAGGATGGTGTCAAGCAAGTTCACAAGAGGCCAGATAAGTACAGATATTGATAAACCTGTGACTCAGTTAGAATCAATGACATCATGTGCTGGGAAGCAGCAACAGCAGAGAAATGTCAGGAAAGGAGCAATGATGGTGACACACAACCCTAAAAATAACACTAACCAACAAACAAGCACAGGCATTGAAAATCACCCAGTGTATAAAAAAATATATATTATTTTAGGAAATGAATTCCTCAAAGGAGTTGGCACCCCATGTGATTAGAATTTGAATAAAATGATTGACATTCGTGCAGTGTTTGTGGACAAATAGCCAATGGCAAAAGATCGAACCACCTTCCAAAGGGGAGAGGCTGGTAGAGCAGAGAGGTTTACCAGCTTGGACCTGGTACTATGACAGGTCTGTACGAGCAGAGGGGTACTCTCATCACCTTTAACACTCCATTGGCTGCTTCACACCCCCAGCATCTTGTGTAAAAATAAACACTGACTTGGGAGATTCTAAGTGTGTGTATTCTCTGCATCAGATCTCTTATACTGCCCTTTTTCCTATCGATTTGCCCGTGGACACAGCAACACACCATTTGCTAGTCTATGCGCGTGTGTGTGTGTGTGTGTGTGTGCATGCGTACAGCTGCAGCACTCTGTAGCTGCAGTCGGAGAGCTTCCACTGCAAAGTTAACAAGACACTGCAGAAAAGAGAAGGAGAAAGCCAGATGGTAGAGAGATAGAGAGAGACAGAAATATAAAAGAGTGGAGGGGTGAAAAGAAGAAAGCAAAAGAAGAGTGCTAAGAGTGGGAGCTGGCCCAGAACGATCATTTTCAAAAACAATCCCCCCCCAGAGCAGAAAAAGACAAAAGGAGCCGGTCTGCGTTGAAGAGTGAATAAGGATTAAAATGAGCAGCTGACTCAAACCCCAAGCAATTTAATGAAAGACCAGATGACGTATGATAACATGAAAACATGAATCTCTCATAAGGCTCATGAACAGGAATAGTGGGGGCGGCATTACAATTGTTGGATTAAACAATAAACTTGGACTCAAATCTAAACATTTTTTTCTAAAACACATTTCATTGTCATATAGGTTGATGACAGTGAAAGCAAAAATACGCTCAAAAATCATGATAACATTTTTGGCCATATCACCCAGCCCTAGTATTAACACTGTATTAACCTTCCACTCCCCTCCATCAACAGTGAAATGTGCACATTTGTAGGGGTATATCAATATATTGTGGTTATTTTCATGTCGATTTTTTACTTAAAGGTGCAGTGTGTAGAATTTAGTGGCATCCAAATTGTGGCATCAGGACTTGGCAGAAATGGAATAGAATATTCATAAGTATGTTTTAATTAGTGATTTCAATGAATGAATTCAATGAAAATAAGAGTCGTGTTTTCGTTACCTTAGAATTAGCCATTCATATCTCCATGGGGGCTGGAGCCCCTTCCACGGACAGCTCCATATTGCACCGCCATCTTTCTACAGTAGCCCAGAACGGAAAAACAAACACTGGCTCTAGAGAGGGACCTTCGCGTTTTTCGCGGCCACCATAGCTTCTCCTACACGGAGGGGAATTCAATTGGTTGCAATCTGCAACCTCACTGCTAATGGCCGCTAAATTCTACACACTGTATCTTTAAATAAGTAGTCATATCATAAACTATTGACTATGTGTACAAATTGAATCCAAAATCTGTAGAACATTGCAATATCATAATCACAGAGTGCAAAATTCAGCACAGGTATGTGTGCTGTGCTGTGATTACAGGCCACATGCACTTCAGATTTAACACTACTGTACTGGATTCCATCATTACACAATCTCACCAAACTAATAGAGCATACTTAGGGGAGTAGTAGTAGTAGTATAGGTAGTAGAAGTAGCAATAGCAGTAGTTGTAGAAGGACGGGCAGTACAGAAATAGTAGAAGTAATAAAAGAAGCAGACGGCCATCGTCTGACACAAATCTATCGGATCTTACATTTCCCAGAAGGGCCTAGCTTGCTGAGAGTTCCCTCATTGTGTCATGATAACGTATCACATTCTTAAGAAACCCTAAATTACTCTCTTAAAAAAAGAAAAAAAAGAACAGAAGGAAATAATTTTTACCACTGGTTCCACAGGTGTGACTTTGTAAAGGCTTTTGGACGACTACTCTTGTCCTATCTTGTGTCGCTGATGGGGTTAAAGATTATGACTAAAATCACAACAACAACATATTTATTGGTTATTGTAACAGTAATCGTTGGTCTATAAGATCTATTTTGGTTTTAGATGGAAATGTTATTATTGCACCTATACAATTTAAAATCAACTTTTACAACAAATATATTTTAAAAATCAATATTGTGGGTATACATGGGATTTCTGCAGCAATCTACAATTGTGATATAGAATCATACATAATAACTGAAGACAACCCAATTTTCTAATCAAACCATGAAATTGTCTTTCTACACAGACTGGCTGATTGCATTCAGGTTTCTGTCCCCAGGCCTTACACACAGAAATTAAATAAATACACTTTATCCTTACAGGGGGGAAATAAGTTAATTACACCACATCATAACTATTAAATCTTTTCAAATCGTTTCACCAATCGCCACATTATCAAAGCAATATCCAGCAGTATGTCGAGTATCCCAAAGGCTCCTAGCGATACGCAACTTACATGTGAATTAGAGGCCACGTCAGACAGCCTAACAAAAAGAGGTTGCTGTGACAGATTGAAGATGGATGGTTGCAATATAGACAAACGCACATGCTCACAAGAATGCCATTACTTACAGTCTGACACATGATGGGCTTACAGCCTGACACATGATGGGCGCGTACACTGAGTGTGACACATCAGGCAGACAGACACGATTATCCACGAGCTATGCAACAATCATGAAACAGGACCATAGCACAATAACTACTATACCCAAATAGAAATCAGTTAAAATACAATTCAGTTTGTGCAGAAATTGTGCAGAGACGTCTACACTAGCACAGTACAATATGGCACATAAAGCAGAGCCAATACAATATCAGTTTGCAATAATAGTATTGCATCTGAGATGGTGCATGTGCATCATGCCTGCAAAATAACAGCAGATGTTAAACCCCATACAATTTGGCTCAGATTCTAATGCTCCTTTGCAAGATAATATGGGGAATCTTAACAACAGTAGAATTTACTAGAAATGGCAATGAATTTGTTTCAATATTGCCTGCTGGTCATTACCATTTGTTCTAGGAGAAGCTTAAACTCATAGGATAAGATTATACAAGATTAATTGTGCAACCCTGAAGCATGTGCCCTGAAAAAAATAAGAAATTATCAAATCTAATTACAAATGAACAGATGGCAGCATTGGTTTGTGGTTCGAGGTGGGCCTGGGGGGGGCCATGGAATCATATAACTATTCCCCAAACTGCCTATGTGTTAGTTCAGCTTTCAACATGCAACCATGGCCGATTAATAGTTTTGGACAACCAAGTTCACAGTCACATAACAGTGTAGAATGTTCTGCAGTTTGCATTCTTGTTCAGGACGTTTGCATTCCACGTTCATACATGCACTGTCACCTACAAATGTCTTACATGCATGCACACGCACTGAAATACAAATCACCTACTCACACTCTCACACAAACACTCACCTTTAGAGTAACTCAGCGTGTGAGAGCCACTGTGAAGCCTATGTTTCATCACACGATCCTCCACTCATGTCTGGCTCTTAAACACGACCACTGAAATCAAAATCCAATGGCTAAGCAGGTAGAGGTGAAATGCCTTGCTAAGAGGTAGTTGAACTGACCTACAGCAACTCCAACGAGGCAGCTGAGGAGCTAAGTGCCGTGCTCAAGAGGTACAGTGTATGTTGATCTGGTACTCTTCCAGTGCAGATGTTGAATCCCAAGTCTCCGGCACTCAAGTCACCTTATCATTAGTCCAAAATCTTCTCTATGCTTGTTAACCAGAAGCGACTAACAGAAATCCCCTTGCACCTGGAATTATCATCCAGCTCATATAGATTGTAATTAGATATGATTTAGCCAGATTACTTTTACAACTGGAATTATTTGCACATTCAGCCATCGCATTCAGTGCACTGGCTACAGATCCGGTTGCATGATCACATGTAGAATTCAAATCACTGCAAAAATGATCTCCCAATGTTCACATTGATGTCTCTTTGGTGCATTTGCATCTGTCATTTAATGTGGTCAAGCACTTTCCAATTACAATCTGATCAGCGATCACCCAAGAAGCATGTCAGGTGTGGGGGTCAGAAAAAGCAATCGCATTTCACAGCTATGTAAAGATGTATGTATCCTTCAAAACCTGAAATTCAGAAATCCTGTCATTCAACCATTTTCCTTGCAAATACTAATAAAGTTGTTTCCTATAAATATAACAAGAATAAGAAGAAATACGAAAAGGAATTAGCTAATAATGATATTATAACCACCCCCCCCGAATTTCCCCACATAAATTAAAGTATAAAGAATTAATAAAGAAGTATTTTAGTTAGTCATTTAGTTTAGTATTTTATGATATGATGACATCAAGAAAAAAAAGACAATATGGATGTAATGCAATTTTCAATTGGTGGAATTAGCGGAAAAACACATTTAATAATGAAAACATCGCATCGGGCATTCCTAGCATACTGTAGATAACTGGATGTGAAACCATGGATTTATTATTGTATTTAAACATCACATTTGGAATAATTTATTATACATGTTTGAAAATACAAAAAAAAGGTAGTGTGCTTTGTGTGTGCATTGGGTTTGTTTTCCCAAACAGAAGGCAGATTTAGCCTGAATAATAATAATGCTGCAGTCTTATTCCTGTCTGCTAAGCTATTCAAAGCACTGCCAGTGAAGAGGTCACACGCCATCAGACAGTAAAACACAAAACTCAGGCACTCGTATATTCTTGTCCCAAACTCGTTAAGGAGCCGTGTAAAAGAGATCTTAAAGATGGACGCTGTAAGGACACAGGGGCAGGAAACGCTCTGGTAAACAAGACCAGATTCGCTGGAGTCCCAACAAGCTGACACAAGGGTACTTTAAAAAAGATCATTTGATAAAATTAATTGCTCATATTCACAAACATAGAATTTGAATAAGTTCAACCAAGCATTCGACTTTTACTCAAACGGGGTGCTTAAAAAACTAAAAGAAAACTTACAAAAGGTAGTCTACATGTATAAAACTGTATTGGATTTAAAAGTGAGAAAATTCTGATCATAAACATCGAAATGCGTAAACATCCGGAATAAGTTTGATCCGACTTTGTAGTGTGAAAAGGGTGTGACTGGAATTTGAAATCTTTACAGTGAGTGGTGTAAGGGGAACTGTCCTACAGATTATTATTATAATAGGTGTCTGACAGATGTGTCACTTCATGTGTACATAGAGAAATGGCAGGCAAACAAAGTGAAATGTCATAACACTGAAATTGTCTAATGTGTTTACAACATTACCAATCACATCTATTGAATTACTGCACATTCATCTTTGCCCACAGCAGCAACAATGGACACTCCCCTCATTAGATCAATCGATATAAAACGTGTACCCTTTCAAGCCATGTATTGAGTCCTTAATCTGTAATGGATTCTGCATCTTGCTCAAGGACAGCAGAGCGGATGCAAGCCGGCAAGGGGCTTAAACTCGCCCGGATGAAGGCCAGTCTTTCCTGCACACTGTGGCACTCAGCTGCCATTCAGTCTCTGTCACTGTCAAAGTGTCAGAAAGACACTCCTGGATGACCGTGACCTAAGACTAGGGCTGTGTGACATCTATGAAAATAATATCATCATGTTGTCGTTGGAAACCCCCCCCACCTCCACACAAACTATGAATGTTCTCCATCCATCCATTCATTTTCTTTACCTGCTTTGTCTCGGTCAAGGTCGCAGGAGTGTATCCCAGCTGGCAACAGGCGTAAGGCAGGGAATCCCTGAATGGGATGCCAGTCCATTGCTGAGTCACACACATTCACGGACACACACACATTCACTGCGTTTACATGCACTAAATACCCAGATTAAGATCAATATTCGGGTTAAAATAAGAATGTGTTTAAGGTGTTTACATGCGTTTGGAATACAACGATTACTGAAAAACTTGAGTTTACATGGCGAGTGACATAGTTGGGTTATTGATGGAGAGCTCTGCAGTCTGGGAAAAACCTCTGCCTATAATCATTTCACACACATCACACTTTCTTGAATATGTCCCCATTTCGGTTCTTGCGCCCATCCAAATATCGCACTATATTTAGCTCCCTCATCAAACTCAACCTAAAAACGGTCTCACTTTCCGACCAAAAGTGCATGTTTACCGGCGGTTGCCATGGTGTCCTTTGTTTATCTGCCGAAACAACTTTATGGGTCAAATATATGCGACGGAAATGGCGCATGCACAGTTTGGATACACTGATCATATCCGGGTTAAGGTGTTTACATGCCACAATAAATCAAATTGAGGAGAAATCCAGGTCTGTTAATCGGGTCGTTCTTGCGCCTTTCTCGAGTTTAACTCCATGAAGATAATCCGGGTAAGGTGTTTACATGACAGTTAAAATATTCAGAATATTGCCTTAACCCGACTCATCACACAGGGGGGCAATTTAGAGTCTCCAATGAGTCTAACCTGCAGGTATTTGGTGGTGGGAGGAAGCCATGCAAAGTCTACGCAGGCAGACAACCAAGATGACATTTGAGCCCAAGTCTCTGCATCTGCGATGCAACAGCACTACAACAATGTGTCACCCTGTGTAGATTATCTTTTTTTTTTATAATTTCCATTAGTATCACTCTGACCCACCAGTGAAATGATAATGATTAAAAAAAAGTCCTGTTTGGTCTATAGTGGCATTGATCGGGCCGGGAAATACCCAGGAGAGTTAACAAAGGCTTTGTGGAAGTAACAGTTTGACCAGACTGGATCAAAGCGTCTGTCTGTATGATCAATGGTGTTAGCTGATCACACCTCAGGCATGGAAATCACATGTGAAGAATCACATCCTCAGGGAAAACTCTGGTAGTCCTCACCAATCTATATTAGTACTAATAGAAAGCTAAGCTCTAAAGAAACAGATCCATACATTTCATGTCAGGAATATAAACACACCCGAACATGAGTACATGCAAAACAAATCTGGGGATTGTTTTCATTCATTCAGGATAAGAAAAGGTTGTTGGATTTCAACAATCACACTGAGGAAGTGAAGAGTATGAGTTGCATTTGAGCTCTGGGGACTGTTTCCAGTCCGTGTAGCTGGAATGTTTCCATTAAAACAATAACATACCGGACCAATGAAGTCTGAAGTAGAAAACCCTGGCT
>OMKR01057768.1:0-12881 GCA_900302355.1 Cyttopsis rosea
ACACAAGATACACAAACACACACACATACACACACACACATAATCACTTCAGATTTTTGTGCATGCCACTTTCAACCACTGGGGGAAATGTGGCACTAGTGAGCACTAAAATAATGGTTTAGTGAAGTGAAGTGAAGATACACACACAGCACTGCGGTCTGGGTAAAGGGTTAGGAGACATTAATTAAAATGTGTCATGATTTCTGCTGCATTTCAGGGAGTTTGATATGAAAACACATTTTGTAAAAATTTGCTAAAATGTAATACATGTAATAAGTTGTAATTTTGGAATAAACTGTATATTGTGTAACAACTTGTAATTTTGGAATAACCTGTGTTGTGTAATAACTTGTGAGAGTGCGGAAGAGAGGGGAAGAAGAGAGTGCAGGCAGGGTGGAGGGGGTGGAGAAGAGCAGTGATTAGCGACAGAAGGGTACCAGCAAGAGTGAAAGGGAAACTTTACAAGACGGTAGCGAGAGCAGCTATATTGTACGGTTTGGAGGCGGCAGCACTAACGAAAAGAAAGGAGGTGGAGCCGGAGGCGGTTCAGAGACAAAGCGAGAGAGGCGAGACTCAGATGGTTTGGACACGTAGGGAAGAGAGATGCCGGCACATCAAGTCGAGTCAAGTAAAGTATATTTATACAGCCCTTAATCACGATACAGTCTCAAAGGGCTTCACTATCCCACATTTCACCTAGAAATCAACAACAACTTAGTCGAAGCCCCCAACCGGACCAGGAAAAACTCCCAGAAAAAACATTTGGGAAACAAGGAAGAAACCCGGGGAAGGGTGCACAGAAGGAGGGACCCCGCTTCCTGGATGACCAGGCTGCAGTGGATGCAGAGTGGGCAGCATTAATAATATAATATGACAAATCATACAAATCAACATACGTACATACAACATACAACATAAACAACATACAAATATTGGTTATTGTATATCGGGAGAAGGATGCTGAAGGTGGAGCTGCCAGGCGAGAGGAGAAGAGGAAGGCCAGAGAGGAGGTTTGTGGATGTGGTGAAGGGAGGACATGCAGAGGACAGGAAGAGATGGAGACAGATCATCCGCTGTGGCGACGGGAGCCGCCGCAAGAAGAAGGAGGTGTAATAACTTGTCATTTTGTAATAACTTGTCATTTTTGTAATAACCTGTAATTTTGTAATAACAATTTTGTACATTTTGAAGATATACATCATAAGTTATAAGTTGTAAGCCCCCGCAATGCGTAATAACCAGTGCGTTATGTAACGTGTATCACAAATTGTGGCCAAACGTATTAGATGTGTATTGCAAAATGCAACAAGTTATGACAAAATGCGGGCGTTATTATATAACAAAGGACACATTTATTACATTTTGGGTTGTAACAATCATAATTCACATTTCCGTGTGAAGAGTTTCCACATAATGAACTACAGTTGGATTAGTCAACACAGGATAAATATATGCCTTAAGTAATAAAAAAAACTTTTTTTTGTTATTTAAATGAATTGTATGTTTTATATTTCATGTCTCATGTTTAGAGAGAGAAATGTGTAAAACTCCCCTTTATTATAATGGTAGATTTAGCTTATTTTGCTTATATTTCGATAATTTTAAACAATTATAAACAAGTTCATGTCACAGTCGCTAGCTTACAGTCGGCAGGTCGACCTGTCCTTCGGCAGGTCGATGCTGCACGGCCGGCCTGGAGTGTGTGTGTGTGTGTGTATGTGTGTGTGTGTGAGAGAGATCCTCCGGCTTCAGAGGTGTCGGGGAAAAGGCGATCTGAGGTTGATCCCCGTCAAACGGGAGAAAAGCCGTCCATCACCTGCATGACTCTGACTCAGAATAGTTAGCAGGTCGCGACCAAAAACATCGCACCGTCTTCTCCTTGTCTCTCCATTTTTAATCTCTCTCTCTCTCTCTCTCTCTCTTTCTTCGTCACCGTCTGCTATGTTTTCGCTGTGAGGAACGGTGTGAGAGAGGGACGCTGGGATGGAACGTTGATGAACGTAATGCCACAATGAACACAGGGTTCATTGTGGCATTACAAAATGAAATTCAAGGACTTTCAAGTACTTTTTGAAGCACTATTTTTTCTATTATTTGTCTATTATTTATTAGTATATCTAGTACATCGATATATCTATTATTAATCTCATTGTCATCTACTATTATGTGTCTAGTTCCAACCTTTTTCCGTGGGGTCATCTGAGTCGTAAAAGCGAAGGACTTTTCAAGCACTTCAGCACAAAAGGGCCATTTTCAAGGTATTCCAGGATTTACATTTCTGAGGACAAAATTCAAGTATTTCAAGCACCTCAAGGACCTGGTAAGAACTCTGTGAACATGGATGGAGGCGTACATGCACACACACACACACACACACACACTAAGAGGGAGTGAGAGGGTTCCTGGCGGTGGCACCCCCATTTAAGGCTAAATAATTTATCAACACACAGATGCAGCTTTTTTATGAGCTTAATAATTAACGAGTTAGCGATTACTGGGGCAGAGGAAAGAGAGCGAACGATGTGCAGACGGAGAGAGCGAGAGAACAAGGAGAAGGGATGGAGAGAGAGAGAGGCTCTTTCAAAATGGTGGCTTGCGTCTCCACAGCCTCCTCCTTTCGCCTCTTCTTCTGTCCTTTCCTCCGTCCTCATCTCCTCCTCTCCTCTCCTCCCCTCTTTTCTTCTCCTCTACTCCCCTCTGTTCCTCTCCTCTTCCTCTTTACATCTCCAGTCCGCTGTTCATACCTCTCCACCAACTCGCTCTCTCCCTCCCTCCATGATTGTCTCTGCTCTCCACACCTCCTCCTCATCTTGTCTTTTCCTCCTCTTTCCACTCTCCACCCTTACCGATTACACTCCATGCTCCCATCCTCCTCTTCTATTTATCGATTGAAGGCCCCATTTAATTTAAGCAAAGCAAACACACACACACATACAGTACACACACATTCCTGTATATACGCTTTAGAATGATGCTACACAGTTTAATAAGCGAGTTGTGTGTGTGTGTGCGTGCGTGCGTCTCTCTCTCTTGCTCTCTCTCTGTGCTTAATATAATGTGTGTATTCCTTTGGCCTATCCCTTCTGTTTTTATTTAACTCCAGATCAATATATTCTGACCTTCGTTCTCTGTCTCTCCATCTCTGTCTCTCTCTCTCTCTTCTTCTCCTTCCCTTTTTCTCTAGTCTTGCCTGTCACTCAGCTGTCCGTGTTGCTATGGCGATAGCAGACATCAGAGCTGTCACCTGGAGTTCTGTGGCATTCTGTGTGGCAGGACGGGACACGCACACACATACACACACACAAACACACACACACATACACACACACACCCTCAAAGACACACCCGCACCTTAAAACCTAATTTGTACTAATTTAGACTTTTTAAATCTGAGACAAAGTTAGATCACAACCTGTGTGGTCTAATGTCCAGTCGGTGACTGGAATTACATTTTGTCACAAACAAACACACAACAGTCACAACAAAAACACAATAAAAACAAACACAAACAGCAACTAGTGCATGCAGTAGAATCACTACATGGAGTGATTCTACATGGACTACATGGACTACTTCTCGGTCTGTTTGGTGATACTGAGTTACATTTTACTTTCTTCATGGCCTCTGTTTCTCTCTCTCTGTTTTAAACAAGTGAGAAGCAGGGGCTTATGGGTAAAATAAGCCCCAGCCGAGCGGACTCTCATCAGTGCCGCTAATGGGAGAATAATTACACAGCCTAGATGCGGGGATGGGAGATCTCTGATCTGGACACTAGTAATGCATGTACTCTTATGGTTATGTGATCTGGGTGTGTGTGTGTGTATGTGTGATAATGCTAGTCTTGAGGAGAACAGCTGTATCGACTGAAGGCAGGAAGAGAGAAGGGCAGAGAGAGAGAGAGGGAGAAAGAGAGTCATGCTGATGGTATCTGTTAACCTTCAATTAGCAGTGGTAGTCGGCAGGGCATTGATTAGCCCCTAAATGCCAGTGCACAGAGGCACACGCACAAACACACACACACACACGTGCATGAACCGATGTGACACACGCATTCAGTGTAAATCTATTTTAATAGAAATCATTCTGTATCTGAGGCAAAATACAGTAAATGTAAAAATCATGAAGCGGCCTCACTGACACTTTCACATTCACGCTGCTCTACAGCAATTCAACTGTACATCAGGTGATTAGAGATTGGCGATGTAACACGATACGTGCACCTCTGTGGCTTGTTTCTGTACACGTGTCATCTCGGGGTATATTTCATAGGGCGTAAGCTAATGATCGAGACATTTTAGTCCATTTCCTAATGCCATGGACACACTACACAACTTTCAAAGTCGTCAGATCGCTGTACGGTTCACACCACACATTTTTGTCACTTTCTGTCTTGTGGTTGGGAATCTTGAAGTCGTTGTGGTTTCACACTACATGACTGATCAGCGACAGGGGGTCACACATTACAAGATCTTTCACCAGGCTGTCCAAATTACGTTTTGTCATGAAACACACAAGAAGTGACATCGGAAATGACGCGATACCATGCGGGACAGGATTATATATTTTTACTTGATTCTTGCTCATTGTAAAAATAACGAATAAAAGCAGAATTTAAATAAGAAATATATTAAAAACCTAGAGAAGAAAAGTAAAATAGGTATGTTATGTGTTTCTGGCTCCTGCTCCGGTGCACTTCCTTGTATCTCCTTCTCGACTCCTCCCCTCCCCCTCACCCTGTGTCTGCTCTCATTAGCTGTAGCTCGTTGCGTCACTCCCGACCTGCTCCCGACATGACTAGATATTAAACCTGCCGGATATCTGGCCGGCGTCTGCGAGCCATTGGCGAGTGCTTGGCGAGCAGTCGGATCGCGTTGTGAGCATTTCACACCATACGCTCGTCGCTCACAGGAGCATGCTATGAATTGCCCCCGATCTGGTGCTTTGCTCGGCTATCTGCAAAAACCTGTCGGCAAGTGGAAAATCAGGCTAAAATTACTAGTAGTCTGAACTCGGCATAATGCCTCTCTCTTTGTAAATCTAATTTTGTCCGCTCATTACACAAGACATGCCAACGGATCCACTTCAACCTGGAAATCAAAGAAGACACTGTATATTCTATTACTACTATTGTCCTTGTCGAGTCACATTTCCTCATGTAATATAATAAATTTAATGTAATCAAAGCTAATCACATTTTCTTGAATTTTAGCTAATCTAATCTATTCTAATCATATTGTATCTAACCAAATTTTAGCTAATCTAATATCTAAACTAATCTCTGATTAATTTAGCTCATCGAATCTCTCATCTAATCATATTCTATCTAATCTTATTATAGCTAATAGGGCCGCCCCCTCAAAGTCGACGAGTTGAATCATCAGTCGTCAGTCGACTGAGATTCTTCAAGGTCGAATAACTAAAGTTGTTTTATGTGGAGGAACGGGGACGGTTGTTTAAAGAAAGGCTCAGATGTGGGGCTAAGCTCTAAAAAGTTACTTGACGGAGCTGTTCATAATCTTACAAGGCTCTGAAAACAACTATTTGATTCTGAGACTCATAAACAGCTGTGTGGTCAGTGTTCAGTGTGAAGCTGGGAGCTTTAGAGGTTTTATGTTGCCTTCTTGTGCGCATTATAATAGAACATGATTTAGCAGCAGCAGCCACCATGGGTAACCGCATGCAGCTAGCTACTCCTCCCAGCAGCCACTGCCAGGACATCAGCAGCCTAGCAGCCAAGCCACCCCTCCATGCAGCCCCTGCAATGTTTGTTTAAGGTATAGGAACCCTGTGTCACAGTCCGGGCATCTTATTGTATTTTTTTTTCTTTGCTTGGTCTCAGGGGCTATGTGATGTGGGAGCGGTGTGGTTTGAGCGGCCACGCTTATCTTGGGTCTCGTTGATTGGACCTAGGAGCAGGGGCGGTTGCACACTCGTTGCTCATCAGGGGAATTGATGAGCACAGGTTAAAACCACCCGTCCCCACACACACAGGAGAGAAGCCTTGGTCATGACCCGTTCTATCTGCTCCCGGCTTGTAAAATCTTCCCACTCTGCAATAAACTGGTTTGTCCTCACCATCTTGCCTGTGTCTCTGTGTCGGCGAACCCCTGGATAAGCCACTCAGGTGGTGTGTGGCAGGCGGAACTGCTACAATTGCATTATTCAAACAAGCAGCATTGAAGAACATTGTTCACAATAAAAAAAAGGGAATTCTTGCCAATAATTGCTTCACATACAGTGCAATTTGTTCTATTTTGTGATCTCTAGAGACAATGTAAAGTATGCCGCTAAATGAGTTGCTTTTTACCTATTTCTAAACTCAATGGGGCCCTGATGTCCTGATGGACATACCCACAAACAAACACACACACACACACACACACAGTATTGACACAAATAGGCAGAATGAGAGACATGAACTAGTTGTCAGGCGGACTTGGATAAATGGATACATAATGTAATGGTCCAGTGTGTGTGTTACTGTGTGTGTGTGTGTGTGTGTGTGTGTGTGTGTGTGTGTGTGTGTCAATGAAATGGGTGTAGGAATGGGTGCTGTAAACTTGTAACCCTGTCAATCTGGCATGCACAAGCCTTTCTGAAACATACACATGCATGTGCACACACACACACACACACTCCCTAATGTCCTCCCAAATGCCTTGTTTCTAAATAAGAAGCATTCATCAAATATAGAGCCAAACAGTCTCCATAATTTACATCTACAAGGCACAGCAGCTTTCATGGGCTGCTCCGATGGGAGGCATAGACACACACACACATGCACTCACACACACACTCGGGTGTGTGTTAGTGTGTTCTAATTTGGGTTTGAGTGTGTAGGGATGCTGACGTCACACAGAATGGAAAACTAGGACAATTGAATGAAATGGAAGAAATAACAATACAGAGACGGATAGATGGATGGATGGAGAGACTGACAGACGGAGACAGACAGATGGATAGACAGGCAGGCAGACAGCTTTACACGGCAGAGGCCTGGGATTTAGAGCTACCTACACAGTGATCGAACAGGAAGTCAGGTGCTAGCTCCAGATACTAGGTTATCTGAATAGTGACCTTTTTGTATGCAACAGTATGCAATATATGGGCAGGGGCGGTGGGCAAGTAATGAAATCGATGTATCACCGTGTAACACCGGTAACATCGATAACCGCGGCAACCCTACCCAGAACTATGATATAGCCCTTTCATTCTGCCTCTCCCTAACAATCCTCCTCCTCTCCACTTTTCCCACCTTAAATATCACTTTCCACCCTGTGCTCACCGTCCTCCTCCTCCCCGTCCTCCTCTTCCCTCTCATCTCTACCTTTGGTGCTCAAATATTTTTTCTCCTCTCTTTCCCTTCACCCCTCCTTCAATTTACCTTCCTCTCGTCTCCGTCCACGCCGCCTTCCTCACCGCGGTCCTCCATCTTTACAAAGGTTTAATTAACGGGAGCGCTGGCTTTGGGCAGATAGTAGCGAGCTATGATATGTTAATCATACACACCCAGGTGTCTATCTTTAGCCGTGGCTAATTAGCGGCAGCCGCATACGAAGAGAAGTCTACAGCAAGTTGCAGCGGTTCCCCCCCGGCGTGACACACGGCGAGATTAGTTCCTTGGCGCATTTATCTGGCACGCTAACTCGCTACTGATCCAAGTTAGCTGTGAAACGGGACAACGCTATCTCCTGCATCATAGCGCAGCATGGCGGCCATCTTGTGAGCCTGGCAAAACACACAGGCAGCAAATGGGTTGTTTAACGACACTACTGCCTATACAACATAACTGACTTCATCACTGGTTTATCAGATTTCAAAGATTTTTGGAGATAATGTAACTATTTTACGCTTACAGAAAATAAAACACCACCATAGTCACAAATTAATTGAAATATTACTTTTTTGGGTTAAGAGTACGGTGACCAGACGTCCCGGTTTGGGATGGGATTGTCGAGCTGGGTGTCCCGAGTCCCGACAAATATCTGTAAAACTAAGATGTCCCGATTTTCAACATTCACTACCAAATAGTCCCGGTTTTCACCACAATTAAAATAATAATAATAATAATATTATACCTGTTTACAGCGCTTACATTTATCATGTTGTCTCACTCGTTACCTAACCCAGAGACGAAACGTACGGACAGACAGGCAAGGCAGGCCCCCACGGGTCGACTGACTGGACTTCACAGCATTGACAGCAATGTAGGGGTGCAACAGATCACAAACGTCACGGTTCGGATCGGATCACGGTTTTGAGTCATGGATCGGATCATTTTTTGGATCAGCAAAGAAAAAAGAAAGATGAGACAAATATAATCTTGCGTTCCATTTATTCTGTAAAACACTTAAAGCAAGGAAGTTTTGCCCATGGTCTTAAATGAAAACAACATTCAAGATGTCCAATGTGTAAATAAAATCTTAAAATATATAAAATATTCAATACTCAATTCTAAAATATGAGGCACGCATGATACCTTCCTTCTTCCTTTAAACAAGGTAGTGAATGAATGTGTCAAAATTTAAAATCCCCTGATTCAACAACTTCAACCCGCAAACCCCCCTGAAGGGGCTGTCTACTGTGACACAGGCAAGTTTGTTTTGAAGCGATCGCTACACATATAACATCAAAATGAAGAGGAGCGATCTATTCGCTAATGAAAAAAGAAAAAGAAACAAAGAGGAGGTAGAAAAATGCTCTTTACATCTGGGGGACATAGTAGCTGCATTTGCACAAGCCACGGCCCGTGAACAGCATTTATTAAATGGATACATATCGATGAGCCTTGTTTTAATTTAATTTTTACGTTATTTTCAGCTGTCTCCTCTTTTATTTATACATTTTCTATATGTTTTCATTTGTTTTTACTGCGGACAAACTGAAAACAAAACTGTTAAGATTCTGTAAATGCTTTTTGATGTCTGATTATTTAATAGGGAATATAATGGTAATGAACAGTCAGAAGTGGATGGCATTAGCGGAGAAAAAAAAGAAGCGATCGGCGACCCCCCCCCAGATCGAATCGTAAGATCCTGCCCAATACACAGCATTAGTTTGTAGGTATTCACCTTTTACGACAGTATTTTTACAGGGTGATGAAAAAGCCATATGCTGAAGCTTCGGGCGTGAAAGACCGAGCTACGGTGGTAATGGAGCGGTAGCAAAAGATGAGCTGCCAAATATTTTGTGACCTCTGCGATTTAAAAAAGTGCTCTGATCTGTGAGACAGTGCACAAAAAAAAAAAACCTCGACAAATCAGCAATAGGAGAGAATCTGACAGATGCAATATGTTAATTGTATAGACAGGTATTTATTTTTAGCCTGGCCTAATTAGCAGCCTCTCAGTTGGCAAACAGAGGGAAGGCATCAGAGAGATAGTCAAGTAATAGAAACCGGGCACATATTCATTTACATCCACATATCGGCCGTGATGTAATATCACTTGAACAAAAGTTCCGATAGTAATAGACCTGCTACAGCCTAAATTTGTTTCAGTCTATTTAAGCGTGCACCAAGTGTGTGCTGCCACACAGTACCAGAAAGCTGACCTCAATAGAGCCAACATGGCAACAAAATGAAGCCATATTCGGTTAAGAAAAATGTTAGTTCCGTGTAACGGTGTGAGTAAAAATGATGCTGTTCTGCATCCAATGGGCCTATTACCAATGAGGAAAGAGTGATAAGTCACAATTAAGGGTCATACTTTCAATGCTACCCTTTCTGTATATCACAGAAACAACTGGAAATATTTGACCTTATCTTTTGTATTTTCCAAAAATAAAGAACCAACCAGAACCACCAGGCTTGTGCCGATTTGTGATCGGATTGTATGTCAACGATCGAAGGGATGATCGGCGATTTGTTTTTCCTACGCCAATATTAAGGCAATCTTTTTAACTAACTTATCATCAGAACTAAGATCTTATAAAAATTATCTCTATAATCTACACCTTACTGCTACTGCTATTAAGAGTTATTATTAAGGTAGTAAAGTCTCCGAGATGCGACGTTCTCGGAGACTCGGAATCCGCAAGGCGCGTCAATGTAGCATCTTGCAGAAAAAACATATTCTTAATCCCTCAATCTATGAATGCTTCCCAGATTGTGCGTGTGAGTGTGTATGTGTGTGTGCGCACGTTTCCACGCTCCCACTGCAGGATCCAGCTGTAATACTGTTCTTTTGCCTGGGGTTCAGTAATAAGTCTATAAAATAAACTTTAGTAAGCAGTAAGCACCAAAATAAATCAGAACTGTATGAGTGTTGCTTTGGCCACTTAATGAACAAAAGTATTCTGGGAATTTGCGTTCATTATTGTGATCGTGAAATCGCAAATTCCGAGCCTGAACGCAAATTTCTTTTTTGAACGATTTTAAAGTTCAGCCCATTTGGCTTCGCCTGACTGAGTAGTCGGGCTCATGAGAGTCAAGACGAGGCACGGACGCCTTCCTACTTGAAGTTAGCTTGTCCAGTCGCGTCCTTTGGGCGATTTCTGTTTTCTGAGTGCAAATTGATGGTTGACAAAGCGGCCGTGGATTTCTGAAAATGCCGTTTCCCACGTCCAGCTGAGCCAGAACGGCCTCTTCTCCTGTTGTTGTGATTACGTATTGTTCCTATTGGCGGAGCTCGCAGCGGGCCCCGGGGACCTAAAGACCCGAAATGTCACCGACGCTCCTGAGGAAGTTGGCGCGCATCGGGGCTTCAGCAGATGCCGAGTTCAAGTTTTATTCATTCATTTATTTATTTGGCTCAGTTCCAGATCTAAACGTAAGGGTTTAAAAAAACATTTAATAAGAGCGACGGTGTCATCTTCATCGACGGCGATGTAAGGTGTGGTGTGGCCTGGAAAAGGTTAGGCTGGACTCCCTGGAAAAATCCCTCCCTTTGTCTTCCTCTTTCTCCCTGCCAATCTCTCCTTCTCTCTCTTCTTCTCCATCGCTCTTTTTCACCACTCAGGGGGCAAATATTTTGTGTTTTTTTCCCTCTCTCTATCTCTCTCTCTCTCTCTCTCTCTCTCTCTGTCTCTCTCTCTCTCTCTCTCTCTCTCTCTGTCTCTCGCTCCTTCTCCTGAGGGAACATCCTCTGGGCTCCGTCGCTGTCTCGCTCAGCACCTGAGTACCGCGGCCCCTGGGGTTTCTTAACTCCGCCCCTCACTCCTGCCGCTCCCCCACCACCCAGTATGGAAGAACTGCTGGAGATACGCGCACACCACGGACAGCAAAACTCTAATCCTGGTAATCACACAACTATTTTGGAGGGGTAGAAAATCTTGTCTAATCAAGGGGACACATGCACGCACCCACACACGCAGAGGGACAAATACATTCCTCCCACTGCACTACGGTGACCCTGCCCTGCGTTTAAATGCTAAGGCAACAACAGACAGATCGACGCACACGCTAACACACACAAACCGACGACAAATGTAATTATACCCTTCTTCACCCTCTCTGTCTCTCTCTCTGCATGACATAGATAATCTCATTTCCGTGGCAGTTTGGCCAACCTCTTGTCTTCCTCTTCACTCTCATGGTGTTGTAATATGCACTGTTAACACACACACAAATCGCCAGAACAAAAGCTGCTCTGTTTTGCCACACTTCACTGTTAGTTGAAAGCGAAAAACCTCCGCTTTCTTACATCCCATTATGAGCATGTTCATCTGATTATAAGGGCAAGTTTCCTCCATTCATTATGGATGTGTGATACAGCTGGCAACTCACAGATATAATATGGATATCGTGACGTGAGAATGGATATCGTCTGGGATTTTGCTTATCGTCATATCGTGATATAGTTAAATGTTGTCTGTAAGTAATTACAGTAAAGTAATTGAATTTGCTGTTCCAATCATCTAGTCATAACGTCCACATTACTAATGATTGTTTCTATGTGTATCATTTTTACGAAAGCACCAAAAGTCATCCCCAAAACATCGCCAAATTGATATTGAGGTATTCATGAAGAAATATTATAATAAGCTGCAGGCAGCAATGCACGGGCTCCAGGTTAGTCGCAGCAATTGCACCAATGTGAAAACAAGCCAAAAAACAGAAATAAACAATAACTCGAGTAATTCCCGTGGAACGCAGCATCACTTCCTACCGACACAAATGCCTCCGCGGACATACGCGCAGGCGTTTGTGTCGGCAACCAATACACACCAATGGAGTTTAGAGTGCAGCGCGCACCACATCCTATATGAAAGCCCCTTCAGAGTCATACCCGATAACACATAAACCATTTTGGATGAAGATATCACAAAGTGCTCTGCTCCACTACTTCCGGTCCCTCCGCTCCATTAATTCTGGTTCCTTGGTTCCACTACTTCCGGTTCCTCATTCAGAAAAATGTTTTTTTTACTAACTCCTCCTACAGATATGGTCCGATGTTCATCAAACTTAGACCACACATGTCTGGACTGCCCCGAATACAATTCATTACTTTCGTGTCTGGACGCCAGGCACTTTCAGCCGGAGAATGGCTAGGAGGATAATACAAATCTGAACAAAAACACTAGGGTTCCCACACTTTGTGCTGGACCCCTAATAATAATAATATATTTGATTTGGTGAATATCGACTAGCTCTAGACTCCACCACAAATCGACTCATCGGTGTACACGAAAGGCCCAAAAGTCTAAGCCAGTAAAAGTAAGAGTGCGTAATTTGCAAACAAAACACAAAGTCAACACTTATCTAGTCGAGTAGAGTTTACGAGCCTGGTTTTTTTAATGTGGGTGCGAGGCATCAGGGTGCTGGTGTTAGCTGGCCCATGTGCTTGTCATATGATGCTTCCAAACCCTCGACGGCAAGGAGGCTACAGAGGGAGGCTGTGTGTGTGTGTGTGTGTGTGTGTGTGTGTGTGTGTGTGTGTGTG
>OMKR01057774.1:2842-13322 GCA_900302355.1 Cyttopsis rosea
CGTCCCCCGGAGGACCTCGCAGCGGCAGCGAGGCGTGGCGGATCTATACGTTTTGGTGGCGTATCCGCTCGTGGCTTTTACAGTTTTGGGGGTTGGGGGTGGATTTTTTAAATGGAGGGAAAATGTAAAGAGGGAGAGGGAGAAGAACATGGAAATTCTTCATCCCATAAAGCCATGTAGGAGGATGTCTGCCTGTCAGAGATCGTTGGCTCTTATGGGGGGAAGGCTCATTACACCCCGGTTGGAGACGCGGAAATGTCCCCGATTTTCACAATTTCCATAAACGCAGGGTCTAGTGATGATACTTTGATGCCGTGGAATATGCATCTATATGTATAAAATCTCCATATATATACAGTAGACAGTATATATACACTGTATATATATATGGATGAGTTAGGTTTTTTCCAAATCGCCATCCGATGCATCCCCAGTATTGGAGCAGAAGTCGTGCTGGGCTTCATCATGTGAACTGGAATTTGGAACAGATATCTTATACATCCCTTATATCTATGCAAATTTCCCAAAGCTACACAACTTGTTACAACTGTCAGAATGTGACTATTGACCACGCAAGGTGTATGTCTATTGTTAATTTGTTCACGTTCAGTGTATGTTGCCACTGCGTTCTCATTTATTGTTTTTTTTTTTTTTGAGGTTTGTAGTTATTCTTTATTGGTATTTTTTTAGGTTGGGTTTATTGTATATTGCCAGATTTTATTGTTGACCGCTAAAGTTTTGGATTATTTTCAGGTTTATTTTAAAATAAATTTAGGATTTATTGCTTATTGTATATTATTAATTGTTATTATTATTTTGTTATTATTGTATTTCCTGTTCATTGTTATTGTTAGGTTTATTTCATTGTGTTTTGTTGTAACTTGGTTGTGAAAGGTGCAATATAAATAAAGATATTATTATTAAAATCGTTAGCAGGGCTTTGAACTGGTTCCAAGGAATGAAAACTTTACATTTTGTAATGTTCTGGAACAGAAACATTTATTTGAAATAATGGTAAACGGATACAGAAATAATGTTATTTTTCAAATCGAGAATCGATACAGTATCACAAAACATAATATTGTGATACTCAAGTATATTGATATTTCCTGACACCATGCGACATGGAACATTATTAACCGGTATTTCATTTGGTTCTAACCAGTTTGGGAACGATAATTTTAAAGACCAGAAACCGGAAACGGTAAAATACAGATTCTGGTGGGAACGAACCGATTGAAAAAACATTCTGGTTTGAAGCCCTGATATTTACTATTATCTTACCTGGCGAGGAGGGAGACCCCCGGCCCCTGGTGGACAGTCGGGCAGCATGATGGTTCGTTTTGGGCTACTGCACTGACAGGAAGGGGAGGGGTTCGCCATGCTCCAGCTCCCGTTGAGGAAGATATCGCTGATGGACTGATCCACAGGGGGAGTGGACCAATCAGAGGCCTTGGCACATGGAAGATTCCTGAAAGAGAAAAAAATATTTGTGTATTTCCCCTAATTTCAAAAGTGCTAGGCTAGTCGATCCCATCTGCGGCCTTGCATTGCGCTAACACAGTTAGCATTCTGCCAGTTTCTGTCTCTGTACTGGATGCACAGGGTGAATTGGAATTGTCCTTCTCTGAATTTTAGTAAAATATTTCTATAGATTTTTGAAAGGGTGGCTGTAAAATGGACCTGTGACCCAGTTTTGTACCGGGACCTATGAGTTGAGTAATGTTTAGGAATGGTACATCGAATAATATTTTACTCTATTGTCCTATCTTTTGTGAAAGGGATACTCCAGTTTTTGGGGAAATTTCACAGGAGCTAGGCTAGTTCATTCTATCCGCAGCCTTGCATTGAGCTAACACAGTTAGCATGCAGCCCTTTGCTATCTCTGTACTGGACACACATGGATGAAATTGGTGTTGACCTTGTCGTCTGAATCTGGGTAAGATAGACAAAAAGTTACTGTAATTCCGCAAAAAACTATCCCTTCAACGGTTAGCCATGGAGTTTACAATTGTCGGATTTACAAACAATAATGTGCATCTTCCCAGCATGTACTTTATATATTGAATAATTGACACATTCGCAAATGAAGGAATGAAGCTCCAGTAAAACTATTGTTTGCAGAATGTGAATTATTTTCGCTGAATTTGACAATGAATATTTAATTGAACAGTGTTATTTTTATTTTTCTCTCAAAATAACGAACAGACAATAAGCCTCTACAGAATGTTGATGTTGAGCTTCTCAATATTGAAATAATTGTATTTCTGACATAAGTTGAGAAAAGCTCCTTATTGTTCCGGCATAATTTTGATTGGGACGGTCCCGAGAGAGCCGGCAATGAATGCCCAAGTCATGCTAATTACCTATTGATCAAATATGTTCTACGGGATTGAATTGGGGAATTATGCACAACACTTCTTCTTTACATTCCGGTAAGTAGCTTGACTTCTTCCCTTTCTTTTTTGTTTACTAAACTAAGGCAAGTGCAGCAGAAATACTCCACATGTTTACTCAAATTCTCAATACTGGATGAAGAAAAGAATGTAAAACAGTAATACTGTTCTGATAAAGACGCAAGACATATTGATTAAATAACTCAAGCTTTTGAGATGCTGGAAGGTGTCATTTCCCCAATTTCACAGAAGCTAGGCTAGTCGATTCCCTCTATGGCCTTGCATTGAGTTAACAGAATCAGCATGGAGGCCATTATTAGTACTGGACACTAAGGGATGAAATTCTTATTGACATTCTGATTTGAATCTGGGCAAGATAGACAAAAGTGGGTAAGATAGATGGATTATCCCTTTAATGGGTAGTCATATAGAGTTTCCAATAGCCATAGAGTTTCCAATAGCCATGGCGTTTCCAATAGCCATAGAGTTTCCAATAGCTATAGGGTTTCCAATAGCCATAGGGTTTCCAATAGCCATAGGGTTTCCAATCGCCATAGTTTCCAATCGCCATAGAGTTTCCAATAGCCATAGAGTTTCCGATAGCCATAGTTCCTATTATCCATGGAGTTTCCAATAGCCATAGAGTTTCCAATAACTATAGAGTTTCCAATAGTCATAGAGTTTCCAATAGCCATAGAGTTTCCATTAGCCATAGAGTTTCCATTAGCTATAGAGTTTCCAATAGCCATATAGTTTCCAATAGCCAAGGAGTTTCCAATAGCCACAGAGTTTCCATTAGCCATAGAGTTTCCAGTAGCCATAGTTTCCAATAGCCATAGAGTTTCCAATAGCTTTAGAGTTTCCAAGAGCCATTGAGTTTGTAATAGCCACATAGTTTCCAATAGCCATAGAGTTTCAATAGCCATAGTTTCCAATAGCCATAGAGTTTCCATGGGTACTCACGGTATGGGATCCCCGTCCATGCAGCGTGTCCCAAAACCCGGGTTGTTCACGAGGGAGTCCACAACACGAGACACCTGGGCGTTATCTGGACCATCGTTGCTGTAATAACAGATGCAGAGGTGTTATGAACATGTATTATATTACAGTACATCCTTCTATATTTATATTTTATAACCAGAGCCATACGAGCAGCCATACCGCCACTTGGCCCAAGTCATATATCTTGTGCATAGAATTTAATTTTTTATATTCTGTATTGTTTGGGCATTGTGTTTTGTTTGGCTTTTTTGTATATTCGGTCTTTTTTCTTTTTTGTTATTTTTGTATATTAGAATTCTTTTTTAGACTTGATCTATTTTTCTGGTAATTGTCTCCACAGCAATGTACAAATCCTTGTCAGGACAAATTCCTTTTTCTATGAAAACGTACAATTCTCTTCTCTTCTTCCATCTCCACTGAGCAGCGGGAGGAAAGTGAGGAAGCAGCACCAGAACAACCCAAAGTGCTCCGTCAGCGATCCAGCAAGTTAAACATAACAACTCCACAGACCACGACATGATGTCTCTATATAGACTCTAAAACTGAAACACAATGCATACAAAATACATGTAATTAACTAGTATGGCATAACAATGTGATCACCACCTACATGTAGCACCAGGCTACATGTACAAATATAGCACGCATGTCAAAGATGTCAACATAAAAGGTAAGCTTCGAACATAAAAATTCTGATATGTAATACAGAATGCATGGCTACACTGCACTGAGCTCGCCCTAGTTGGCAGACGATGCATCACCTGTAGCTGGCAGCCTAACGCCTTTAATTTCCTTCAAACTCGCCAACAACGGTCTTAAATTCAACAACTGTTTAACATGAAACTACTAACTTACAGGGAAGGGCCTAACCAGAAGGATGACGGTGGATTTGGCAAAAGTTGAAGCTCACCAACATGCCTTTGGCTTTCACTGAAATCCAAAACGAAGTGACGTACTGCAGCGACACATTGGCAAATAGATAAATTATATTTAACTACCAATGGGGGGGTGCCAATTCACCAAACAACTAGATAACCAGCAGCGGCCAGAACAGCGTGGCATGGCTGAAGTGTGGAATAAAGTACAGATACTCCAAGTCAAACACTGGATCTTGATTATCAAATGTGCAGCGCCATTGATTTGTTGGCGGAGGGCTGGGATTAGCAAACCAGAAGGGATTAGATGATCAGCGCGCCGGGATCCGTCTCGACACAGGGCCGGCCCGGCGGGAAATTAGATACAGAGGCGAGAGGGGGATCGGTGGTACAGCTGAGGCTCGATAGCGATGCAACGTGGCACTGGGTTAAGCTCGATGGAGAGCGAGAGGAAAAATCATTGAGTTGGACAACACTTCCACAGCCTCGGGTGAAGGAATTCAGAGCAACACCACATGGGCTTTAAAATGGCTGGAGATTCTGTTTTTACGGTATGTCCTCTCTTTCCAAAAATTTCATCCCCAACCGAATGGGGCATGTGATAGAAAACTGCAATAATTGATGCTTTGTTCATACAACCTATGCTCACCTAACAAGGAGGGTCACGCTGCCCTTGGAGTTATGTCTGTACCTTGTTATTCTCCAGCTCGTGAAGGCCGCACCACACTCCCTTTGTCTGTAGTTTGTGTGTAGAGATAAGACAACATGATGTTCACACACGCCATCGCATCACTTTTGGTTGCTAAAGTAAAGCCAGGCGCATGGGTTTTGAGACATCCAGAAAACTCCTTTTTACTCCCAGATATTGCTTCTCATACGAAGAACGTCTCATACGCGGTAATGCTACAGTTACCTTGGGACGTTCAGAAAGAAGAACGCGCCCGAAAGCGCCTAAACTGTAAGTGCTGATTTTTAATGAACACACATCGTGTATTATTGTATGAAGGACAAATCATAAAACTATGTATAATAACTCACTCCAGCCAGATGTACATAGAGAGATGACTGTATCACTGTTACAAAGTATTTTGCTAAATAAAGTACGTTCTAGCTAACATAACGATGGTCTCACTTTGTTCCCGATAGCAAAGGTTTATCTCACCGACCACACAGTGGAATTTCCACGACAGCCTCATCTATACAATACTTCTCTGACAACTACACATGTTTGCCATTTCTAGCAGCACAGTGGACCGCACAGAGCGTGGAAACCCAGCCTTCGAACACTTTGGGTAATAAAAGGGTGTTAAAAGCACATTGTCAGTGCCCAGTGCATGAATCCAATAAAGTAGTCATTTTTGACCTCCTGCTCTTTCCCAAATTCATTCCCAAATGACTGCTCTCCAATGCTATGGCGGGATTCAAATTTACTGTAATGATTCTCTCAAATTCTTCTCGGAAAGTCGTTTTTTAATGACATCAAGACATCGGACACCACCAAGACACTTCAGCTAAACTGAGTAATAATTGTAGATCAATTGCATTTATCTGAAACGGTATTATACAAACAGCTTAAGGGAGAAAGCAGCCTCCATAGAAGGGTTGGGGTTACTCTTTGGTCCCCTTTAACACGTGTCCCGGCTTTGTATGTTGCTAGAGCCTGTGTCTATTAGCATTGATTTCTTGTGAAAACATGCTTCCTGAAGACGTGGAGGTCCATTCCATGGGGAATTGATCTTTTCCGATTTTCGCCTTTGTACCCCAAAATCTCCCATCGACGCCCTCCGACGGTTCAATCAAGGCTCTTGCGGCATCAGTTCCCTTTCCGGATAGATTCATGGGCCTTAAGCACATTGTAGCCGCCATGGCTCCGTTAAACAACTGACCCTTTCTAATTCCCGGCTCATTAGCGGATACACACTCCCTGCCCTTTATCACGAGGGTACTTTCGGAGTTTGAGCGCTGTATCGTAAAGACGGCCATGATGGCTTTGCGCCAGCAGTGACCGGCCCTTGGGATTAATACACTGCTCATTGTCTCACTTAGAGGCTTGTCCATGAAGGTCACATGGCCATTTTCCCGCCACCATCAGCACGAGCGCGATTGAAGTGGCCCCGATTGTAAAAATGGATTATGTGCAGCCATCTGTTTTGTCATTAACAATGGCTGACTTACTGTGTTATGCAGGGTAATAAAGCTACCGGACTGTTAAAAAAATGGAACAGTTATGTTATGCATAAGCGCAGAAGCAGTGGAACTAATGATTAGCGCCTATGGTGCAAATTAAACATCTTTAAACAGAAAATTCATTGAGGTGGAATATATTACAAAGAAATATTATGAAGGGGACGTGGGTGCTGATGTGGAAATCAAAACTTTGAAGCTCATGACTGTGACCTGTCGTAAAAGGATAGTTTGGCTATTTTTCCGACCCAGGTCTTATTATAAAAATGTTGGTTTCCATCCGTTATAACCGTTCACACCAATAACCTCGCTGAGTGTTTACTGCTGAGAAACTTAACACTCTGCTGCAGCTTCTCACTGGGCTTCAATGCAGTCCAATGGGGCAAACGTTTAAGACTTTCAATCTCCTTTTCGAAATCAGGAAAGTCAGAATATAGTCTAATTTCCACGTGTAATTAGCCTTTGCAGTAGGAAATACAGTAGGAAGCGACGCAACTTCTTGTTTCTAGTCTCTTACGTTAGCGTGAATGTAGCCAAAAGAGCTGATTCATGGAAGTGCAAAAGTCAATAAAACCCTGAAAAACTGCTAAAATGCAACCCGGTATCAAAACTCTTAAAACTCTTTATATACTGAAACGTGTGAATGAATGGGAAATTCACTTCCTGAAACGCCGAGCCAAGTGGGCACTATATCCAGAAAATATTATCATATTTATAATACACAACCGAGGCTATTCGTACAGTATATCATACATAAACGCTGACATTTATATACAGTTAAATTGTATTTATGAATGAAATTCACTCTGAATAATCCAATCGAGTATCCATAATACACTGCATTTACCCTTTGTGGAATTTGTCGTTTTGACGTATAAATAACTAGAGGACGTGCACTGTACGTATCTGCTCCCCCCGTTTAAATGTCGTTCTGTGTGTTACGAAAATAGTCGGACAATCGTGCTTCATTTTCATGACTATGAGCACAAAAAGGCGTGATACCGGGTTATAAAATGCAGTTTGTGACCATTGTTTTGCACTTTTCTGACTATAATGTAATACAGTGAGAAGCTACAGCAGAGTGGTAAGTTTCTCAACAGTAAAGCATTGAGATGAACAGTTATGAATGATGATGAATGATTTTGACCAACATTTTAATAATAATTATAATAATAAGGCCCGGGGTTCACCAGCTCACCGACACTTTAAGCCATAATTAATGCTATTTCTCAGGGTTGTGCTTATGGTTATACTGAGTCCTTCAGGAGGAAAAAAAGCAAAGCGGGCAGAATATATTGGGGAATGGCTAAACTATGGCCTGCGGGCCAGCTGCGGCCCGCTGCCCGTTTTTAAGTGGCCCGGCATGAATTTTAAAAATAAAATGGAATATGGCCGTGAGAACATAGTCTCTAAAATTGCACTGAATGTACATTGCACTTCCTAGTTTTTTGTTTTTGTTTGTTATTTCTTATAGTTATTTTGATAGAAAATGAATTTTCGATGGCACAGGGGTTTCATGGGCTAAAAACACAGTTTTTCTTGCAGTGTAACTGGTTGGAAACTCCTGCAGTTAATATTGTTTGGCCCATGACTCCTTAAATTTTTCTGTATGTAGCCCACAACCAAAAAAGTTTGGCCACCCCTGGGTTACGGTAAGACAAAATATAGGAAATTAATGGGCTCGATCCGTACGAACGCGAGTGGTCGGTTGAACTCTACAAGCATGTTACATTTCCAGACGCGTTTTCCTGCCTTTTTTGATGTGTGAGTGCTTACTTCCAGTAATAGTAATATGTCTCTAAAGTCTTTACATTTTGTTTTGTATTTTTTTTCATTTGTTAAATTGACATGTTACAATAAGTCTTTACAGTATCTCACTTGAAATGTCAGTACTTGCAGGTTGCATTGCCACTGCACCAATCAATATTATGTTGCACAAATAAAGAAATTCCGAATTGGAGTAGTTTCCATCATGTATTCCGGCAAGATGTGGTATGAATAATGCTGTCAATGCAGTCTACAAATAAACAAATAAAAGTCAAGTAAAAAGTGACTTACTGCCAAGTACAGTAATGAAAATTGTTTCATAAATTGTAACAATAAGGTAGAAAAGAAAGAAAAAAAATCCGCCCGTATGCTCTGACGTGGCCCGGATTTGAACCGGGGTTACTGCAGTCGAGTAAGGCGAGTTGGAGTTCAAGTTGGTGTTTGAGGAAGACCGTCAGCTCCGGTCCCCGCTGCCCGGCCAGAGGGGCGCCGTGGCCGGGTAGAGCGGAGGAAGCCCCGGCACAGAGCAGATGCATAGAGCAACGGTTTCCGTGTTGTATTTAGTGTATATATAACTTATTTAATCTAATGTCCTGTACCTCACTGTACCTCACTTTAATCCAGCTCCCTCATCAAACTCCACATTAAAACGCTCTCACTTCTCGTCCAAAGGTGGGTGCGTTTACCGGCAGTTGCCAGGGTGACACTTATCTGCGCAAGCAACTCCTTCCGGGTCAGATCTATTGGATCCGCCGATCAGATCCGGGTTCAGGTCACGGCATGATAAACGGAATGATTGAGGAGAGATCCAGGTGTGTGCATCAGGTCGAGCTTGTGCCGATTTCCAGTTTAACTTGATGAAGAAAATCGGGGTAAGATGTAATTGCGCGATTGGGAATATTGCCTGAACCCGCCCATTGTGATCGGCTGATTCAGTGTCGCTCGTCATTAAAATGAAATGTTGGCGTTTGGAACGGCCTTCCCAAAAATTATGCAACAGCACGGAATCAGCTTGTCCGAAAACAGCCATTATTTTGGGCAGCGACTGGTGATCCGGACGCCTGGAGCACCAGGGGTAACGGCCGGGTGATGAAACCTCTTAGACATTCTACGGACGGTCGCTCCAGCTGCTCCCTCTCGCTTCCCTGTGACCAAAAAACAAACAAACCCAAAACCCCAAAGTACCACGTGACCACAAATACAGAATCAGTTCCACTGTCTGTTTTTAGTTCCAAGGAATCACTGGAGGAACTTGTCAGTCCACCACAAAGGCCTCCAGAAGGGCCAGAGTGAAACCGGCTTCCCCTCTGGATGGAAAATAAAATGAAATAAAATAAAATATAATGAAATAAAATAAGCAACGTTGCCGGAGAATACCAATGAGAACCCTGAGAGTAAACGCAATAACATTCCTTTTGTCGCTCCAGTGGCTGGAAACTATTTGGGGAGATGCCGCCATGAAATATTCAATGTGTTTTTGCCGTGTTTGCAGCATTTCTTTGTCCAAGTGTTTGAAAAAGAAACAAAAAAAGACAATAATAATAAAATATGGCTGCAGGCAGCAATACACGGGGTCCAGGGTAGTCGGTCGTTCGTTAAAGTGCAATGGGCGAGCCAGCCCTGGCTATCTAAAGTTAGTGTTCAACACCAATATGGCCAGTGAACGCCTCAGCATACATTAATTTGGATGTTGTATTGTATGTTTGGTATATGCAGGTAAATAAAGATGCAGAGGCGTAGTTATCACTCTGATCTCTATTTAATCTCAGACAATTCACTCATAATATCTGGTCTCCTGCACGTCGGCCTGCGGTGGAATGTAAACACCGACCTGAATGAATGAAACCAACGCGGGGGGGAGTAGATGGGATAATGAGTTAATGAAAAGAGATTCCAGATCAGGTGAACAGTGTTGTAGGATCACCCAGCCGCTGTTATTATAAAAAGAGATTCCTCCGCCTTCCGTCTTGCCGGAAAGCTCCGTGTGGCGGTCCGCTCTGAAGAGTTGGAAGCCTGCCAGCTGCAGCGCAGAGTCCGGTATCGATCCACACAACCGTGAAGCACAGACCAGAAGATGAAGAAAAGTCTCTGTCTCTTCCCCAACAGTAGCTGAAGTTCATCAAGTTTGTCGCAGTGAACGCACATTAGAGAGAAATATTCCGGGTAACGGTGTGCGATGTCCGCGTCGGCGGAGACGCAACGGCGCGTTGCCCTCCCCTCCTCTCCTCCTCCTCCTCTCCTCCTCCTCCTCTCCTC